>CAJQUW010016433.1:0-151419 GCA_907163375.1 Prostheceraeus crozeri | reverse complement strand
TAAAAAAAATACTCGTTGAGCCCTTATTCCACTTCATAACTTTGGTCTACACGCATGACATCAAAAGACTATTTATTTGATACTAGACTCTTAGGCGCATAACGAGGAAAGCCACTGTTATTACAGTACAGTATATGATTATAATTCACATGATGGAGTAGATGACTCGTCAGTAAAGCAAGAGGATCGTATAATTATTAGCGACCGCGCTTATCATTGTTCTGGTCGAAGTTTATCAAATACTATCTAGACATCATTAAGCATGCAGGAGGAAGAGTCACAAAGCGATCGCTGGATATTATACAGACGCAAATAAAACGATTAGAGATCAACTGATTACATCTTGTCAATTTTATTCTATGTAAATCAAAAAACAACTCCACTACATACTAACATACTCATCCGTTCTCATGTTTATCTCTCCCCTGTCTATTAGTACAAAGTAGCGCACTTGATCACGGTTATAAAAAAAAATGAGAGCACGATAAAAGAGATGGAATGAAGTGTGGGTGCATCATGGTTGCAGTACACGCGCTCTACATCCCTCGCCCCGTGGAAATGGTGCAGTCACGGGTGTGAAGACCCATCACAAGACTCACTCTGATATCCTCCAATAAGTTCCGCCAGGCGAATTTCCAACGTACGTACGTCACGTAATCGTCCCAGCGTCCGGACATCCACTTTACGGAAGATCATAAAAAACCGTCTCTCTTTTTATATCATACTATTCAATCTCTCTTTCAGCACCCATCTTTCTTGCTTTTATTGAAAAAAAAAAAAGAGAAAGAAAAATTAAACGATTAGGAAAACGATGTCTTCACTTTTCAATTCACCTGTATATGCGCGATGGTTGTAGCAAAGAGAACAAAGAGTAGGAAACCGGCGCGAACGATAGTGTTGGATTGTCACCATGTCTTGATGGCATTTCTCTTTCCACCAACTATGTTCGAAAATCTTGCAGGGCTGATCTCGTATGAGAATGAGTTCAAAACACAACCTATTATTCTTAGCATATTCCAAGCTTTCAAACTGCTTTTTCAATCTATATCGCATATCCTGCTCAATATATAGCTTGTCAAAAGAAGACCAACCTCTTCTTGCTCGATCTATCTCTCTTTTTCTTGTGTTGCTTTGGGCGTTGGGCGCGTTGTTTTTCTTAGGACGCGGCCATCGTCTCCCTTTTCTTCCATCACTATACTACTACATCTCATCTTCTTCTTGCTTAAACTCTAATTCTTATTGGGAAATATCTCTATAATCTCACTTCTAACATCCAATCAACAATCAATTATACACATTGTTTTTGGATTTGAGAAAACCTCTTCTTGGATACTTGGATACATTGTCTTTTTGTCGACTCATCTCTTTACATCACTTCTTACTTCTTAGGACAATCCTCATCACGTCGCACCCTCTTGCTTTTACCCTTCTCTCTTATCTTCGACTCCAATCTTATCTCTAATATCGCTATCTATCTTTCTCTTCACTTCTTGCTCTTTACAATCTCTTTCTTACTATCTTTCTTGTCTTCTCTTGTTCTTTCTTTTTGTACTGTGGGGCGTAGGTTGCGAATCTTCTTCTCTTCTCTCTAATCACTCTGACTTACTTTACTCTCATATCAATCATTCCTTCTTGGTAAATCTCTACCTTCACTTCTTGGGGGCTATACTCTAACTCTATGCTCTTAATCAACACTTATTATAACATCAGACAAATCTCCTTCTATGGAGGCTGGGAGCGAGGGGTGAGGGTGGGGCTAATAAAAAAGTTTCAGAAAAGCAAAAGAGCACATCCCCCTATCTTCTTATCACTACCTTCCAAATATCCTCTCATACTTATGTCTCTAATCATCTCTCTTCTAAATGGGCGATACGCAACCAACTACATCCGTGTGTGTGGTATAGGTCCTCCGGAACCTCAAGTCAAGGGAACCACAAATAAAAAAACAGGATAGGATTATTCTTAGTAGTATGGGGAGAGAGCGTCCAAACAACGAGATTATAGTCACTACTCCATACAAAAACTTTCATTATCCCAATAAACGAGTTGTCACATCCCATGATTAATATATAATAGAAAAAAACAAAATAACGGCTTATGAACCGAGCCCATAACTATAACCCATCGATCCCACCCCTCACGCCCCGTGCTCACCCCAGCGCAGAAACAACAACTAGCAAACCGAAAACACTCCCCCCCATAAACAACATCACAAACACACAACAACAACAGCAACAACACCCAACACACTCATCCCACATACACCACGATCAACTTCCTAACATACTTCCCCCTCAACTACAAAATCTAAAACAATTACCCCACCGCCACTACCCCCAACTAACAACCAACTCCAAAACCCCACCTCCTTGCTGTCCGCACGTCCCCAACCAACGCCAGATCGTCCCAATGGGAACAAGCGAAAGCGGGGCATTCGGCAAAAGAACAAAGCGGGTCTTCAAGCTAGCTTTGAACAAGATAATTCCACACAACCAACTAGCAAACCCTCACCTTATTGCGCATTGCGTTTGATCAATTAATAAGAAAATAAAACTGATAAGATAACAAACCAACGTTCACCACCCAGCACCCTCAACCCACCACCCAAGAGAACACGCCACCAACCCACACACCCTAGCCCACCCTACCACCACCACGCCCGACAACAACCACCACCCCCCCAACCCGACCACCTCACACGCAGCCCCATAAACCCACCTCCGGACACCCCCAAAGAGCCAAATCGGCAACCACAATGCAACCAACCATAACCACGACAAAGCAAAACTAGCTCAACCAAACCAACCCCCCCACCCGAACCACCCCCCCTCCCTCTCCAGACCCACCTCAGTCCACACAAACCCCCACCTCCATCCAAAACAAACACCCCCTTCATCCGGCCGTCCCACCCACCCAACCCGCTATGCAAGCACCCATTGTAACAGACTGTAGACATAATCACACCTCTATCTCGCCCCTCCCCCCCCATCAACAATTAAAGACACCCAAGAAAACTACATCAGAAGAACTGACTGACTGTCATGATCGACCGCACACAAGCAGCTGTGCGGACAGCCACTACATGCTTTGAACACATAAACACACATAAACCAACAAAAACCACACCAGCTATTACTAAGCCGATTCCAACAACCCAAAAGATCCACCAGAATATATAGCACACGGACTAATATCTTAATTAACGAGGCCACATCGTATACTGTGTTGAAATTCAAACGCTACGACCGAATAACAACTCTAGTATCTCAACCGCAATTAACACAAAGATCGTGAACAGCAACTTCAAGAAAATTCCAACAACCTGTTCCGTGATCGTCCCGTGGGGTCGCTTGTAAGTCTGTGTGGGTTGCGGGATCGCGCTACGGCGTGGTCCGTCCAAAATCCAAACTCTTCACGAGCGAGACACCACTCGTTGCACTTATATGAGATTCCTTGGATCACTTAGTTACGTTGGGGCAAGCGGAAAAAACCGTCGACAACGATCGTTGTCCCTGTTCAAACCAAACTCCAGAGGTGGCCAATCGAATATTTTACCTAACGATAAAGCCTGTTAAGCGCCAGGGAGGAGCGCACCCCACGTCGTACAAACGACACAAAACTGACATTAATGCTCAACTAATTTCTTACTTTCTATATCAACATGATAATCACAACCAAAACATTGCTAAGACAGTTACAAAGGACCTAAGCCAAGATAAAATGGATCAATGCCCCTAACATTATCCACCGAAGGTTAAAAAGCAAGCAAGCATCAGATACATGAATCAGTACATATAAGGCAACAAACGAACCCACGAAAAAGAGACTGGTAGGCACTCCACAAACCCGAACACCCCAGTATCACCACATTAACCTTAACTCCTCCCGCCGACCAAAAGTGGCCCAAAACCACGACCCCAACACCAAGCAGCGTCACACGACGTAGCACACGGCCGACGTAGGTCTACCCACCGATTCCCCTCTACCTAAAGTATCACCGCATCCTGCACGAGAAAACAAAGGGAACGTGCAGATCAAAAAACAAAATAACAACCACCCCACCCCATCAAACCCACGCAAATCACATATAAACCCAAGACTCAGACCAACTGTAATGATAACATGCATACACCAGTCACAAACAAAAAGAACGCAAGCACACCCAACTTACCCCATAAATATAGTCTAACCCGCCAAACACCAGTCCAAGTACACAACCGACATCCAACGTCGAGAGACCCTCCCACCTCACCGAACTCCCGCCCGGCTATCCATTAACACCCACAAATTAATGACTGTGCATCTTGCACCAGGACCACCATGGCACATTCTATGCAAAATAAGACGGCTAAAGTGGAACTGAATGATCTGTCTCGTGGGGTAAAAGCCAACACATCATCCATCAAGACCAAAACATCCATATTACCAAACACGCGTAATAAATAATAAAAATAGTACTAAATTCATGTGCCTTAAATCTTTTACGGCGCGTTTTTTGTGTGTGCGCGGTTCTTCTCTGGATCGGCTGTTGTGTTCTTTCGTCCGATCTTCGTCTCTGACTTTTCTTTTTTTCGGCAATAAATTTACTTTTTTATAATTTTATCGTTCCTTCTCTTTTTAATTTTCTCAGAATCCAATATTCGTACCGCTCATACAAGATTTTGATTTCTTGAATTCATAGCCCAACTTGATCTATTTTCGCTTCTTTTTATTATTTTTTTAATTTTTTTTTTCCGGTCGTCGTTTTTTTTTTTCATTTTTTTCTATCTTTTCTGTCTTGTTCTTTTTTTCCTTCTTTCTGTTTTTTCTATTTTTATTTTTTTTTTTTTTTTTTTTCTTTTTCTTTTTTTTTTTTTTTCCTTTTTTCTAATTTTTTTTTTTTTATGTAATTTTTATTTTTTCTTTTTTCCCCATTTTTTTTTTCTTTTTTTCCTTATTTTTTTTTTTTTGTTTCTTTATTTTTTTTTTTTTTTTTTTTTTTTTTTCTTTTTTTTTTTTATTTTTGTTATTTTAAATTATTTTATAATGCTTTTATAACAATAAAAAGCAAAAATCACTACTTTGATAAATAAAATAAAAAAAAAAAAATAAAAAAAAAAAAAACCAATAAAATAATAAAGACAAGCAAAAAAACTCTGGCCCCATCAAAACTCTCAACCCGTTACTAAACAATCACTACAACAAGTTACAAACCTGACAGGATAAGATAAAATACCAACCAGATCAAACCATACACCTCCATCAGACCCTGCGCCCAACCGTCCGGACATTAACGCCCCCCCCCCAGCCCCCCCCCCCCCTCCCCGCTCCCCTCCCCGCCCTTGTGGTGCCTCACCTCCCCCACCCCCCCCGCGCCTCCACGCCCCCCCCGTCCCCGCACACGCCTAGCACTGCTCGGGTACGAAGAAAAAATCCCTACACCCCACGATCCCCCCACCCTAACCCCCACTCACAAAACACCATGACGCACCAAAATCACCCGCACCCACACCACCACCATAAAGAAGTAGCCCCACCAACCCAGCGAACACCAATAGCCAAACAAGCCCCCTATGCCAATACCACCATCCCAACAAGACACGACAAGCATAAACAGGCTGGGGGCCCAGGCTCGTATAACCAACGATGCTGTAAATCAAAATGATGGAATACGACTATATGTACAGGCGCCAGTGTATTTTAGCATAATAGTAGCCAGGGCTGTGGAGCCCGATGCGTTATATCTCATCGGCTTCCGCACTCCGCGGTTCTCCACGACACTGATGTGAAAGGCTTCCCGGCCTCGGCCTCCGGCTCCGACTTCAAATTCAGGTTCTATCTATGCCTCGGTTATCCTGGATTCAGATTAGAACGGGTTTTTTGGATAACGGTGTGGCCTTTAGAGGCTTGCTACAATCATCAAATTAGTTTTCATTAACAAGCAGCGACTTAAGTTAATAATATAAATGATAATAGCCTAATATAATGATAATTAACATACTTGTCATATATTTTTGCATGAATTGACTATCTCTGAAAGATAAAATAAAGTTATAGCCTGGATTGGTTAAATTAGATAAAGATCTCCCGCACTGGCTAAATAAATTGGCCTAGCCTGCAACTAGTCTACTGCGAGGCTACATTAAATAAGACCACATGAGTGATGATGATATACCTAATTAGCCGTCACAGGGGCCAAATAGTAGTATAAGCTTTTTAACAAAGCTTGAATGTGAAACTGGATAGCATATGCCTCTAAATAGCTTATAGGGCTTGTATCTACTCGAACATGGAAAGGGTATAGGCTATATAGCCAAATATACCGTATCAATAAGGATATCAAAGCTTTATTGAATATTAAAGTGTATATAGGCTAGCTTAGATTGTTATTGTTATTTGTTATTGCCTTTATCCAATAGTCTGTTGGTCCATGAACAATATGATCGGTGGGCAGCCCACGACTCATCATCTGTAGAAATTGTCAGTGGTGGGCAGCGATAAATTTTCCGATGGGTCCGATAACGATAAAGCGATAATTTTTTTTGCTAAGTCCGATAACGATAAAGCGATAAATTTTACGCAAAGGTTAAAGCGATAACGATAAAGTCCGATAACGATAAATCCTGAAATTGTCTCTACTAACGTCTATAATTGGCTCATTTTTTGCTACTAAACCTCTACACTGAATTCACTAAAATAAATGCTGTTCTACATGATGATTTGTTACACGACGGCCATGCACAAGCATGCACTCCTTCGATTCCATGTCTTCTAACAACATCGAGTGCTAGAGCTCGAGGACATGAATCGAAGTCGTGCCTGCATGCATATACAAGGCCATGTGTAACAATTAATTATGTTGATGCACTCTTCATTGGTCTGGGCCTTTGGCCTCAATAATATCGTACAGAAACCTACAAGTACATGCCTAAAATACAACATAGGCTGGTATTGAATAAATAGGAGCATTGATGAAGACACGAATTGAGAACTTTATTGTTAACATAAAAACCATAAAAACAACAAGCTACATGTATCAGGTACCACGACAAACTTCACCGCACCACAAAGTACAATCAGAGCAGAGAGGAATCATACAAATACTACACATCATCATCATCATCCTCATCGGCCCCTCCTGGCTGCAGCCTCTTGCTGAGGTGGAGGTTTCCCTTCAGAAACACGAGGTGTTCAAAATTGTCATCACTGAGACAATCCCTCTTCGGCCTCAGTACGTCTCCAGCCACGCTGAAGAGACGCTCTACTCCTGCAGAGCTAGGGATCCCGGTATTGTACTTTATGAAAAATGTTATCCAGTGGGCCCTATGCTTCGCAGGGAAGTGCGACTTCCTCACAGTTGCCTGAAAAAAACACATACATCATTGCAATCTTACATGTACACATTCTGCAATTACACATTACAATGCACCGAATTATCACTTGCTTGTACACGGTATGCTCATGGCGCATGAAAGAACATGGCAAGACTTTAAACACATTGTTAGGCCTACCTCCTTGCTCCTCTTCCACCCTTGCAGCTCCTTTTTGAGGTCTTCCTGCAGGTTATTGTCGCGGTTTTCCTCGGTTCCATCCTCACACTCGCAGAGCTCGGCAAAGGGGTCATCGCCGACCTCCTGATGCTCCTTCATCGTAACTTGGTTTCCCCCCTCTCTCGCCTCCTCCTGTCTGACGAGCGCCGTCATCTCTTTTAGGATCCTCATGGATATCTCCTCCTTCATATGCGGAGCCATGGAGCCGAACGTCGACATCCCGTAGTTTGGATGAAGGGCAGATGCCATGAGGAGATCCATGTTTCTAAACATGGAGCTGAATCTGTAAAGCAAAGTAATTAGCTTAAACAAGTAGGCGGGACATGTGCATGTACTTATTGCCTATACCAGGAATCGGCAGGCAATTTAGGCCACCATATAGGCCGTGTCAGGGCCAGGGATCAAGAAGGCACACTAGGACAGAGAAAACAGGGAGTAGGCTACAATGCTCCTGGCTCCTGTGAGGAAAATATTGATTTACTAACCATCAAAACAAATCAATCGGAAGCATAATACTTCTTTGAGACAGAGTCAACGTCCACTGATGATAAATTTGGCTCCTAAATTTGCGAGCACCTGTATAGTAAAGAAAGGGAACAAAACTACACAGCACAAGAAATATGCATGTGTACATTTAAAGCTGACATTATTAGCACTAGCTAGGCCTGACAGGCTAGCACCTAACAAGGCCGAACTGGAACACTGAATAGGCCATTTATGCCGGAGTTTGCGCGACTCCTGGCTTATAGAAAAAGGTAAGCACCGCAAACATTAAACAGAGAATAAATACCGGTACCTCTTTATGTTACAGAATATAGGTGAAGTTGTTGAATTTGTAGGCCTACCTGTTGTCAAATCCTCCTTTGTTGCCCTCTTGTCGGAGGAGGGCGCGCACCAAGGGCTGTGCGTAGATGAGGGCCTGGTCCCTTTGCGATTCCTCCATGCGCTCCAGCGCCACTTTCATGAGAGTGAGGTTGGGAAGCAGTGCACCAAGGTAAGCGTTCTGCTCCGCCTGTAGCCGGTCCAGACAGTTGGCGACTGGCCTCATGACTTTGCAGAACTCATGCAGCACCTGGTGATAACGTAAAAAACTCATTAAATTGATAGCATAGCAGGCACTAAAACTTGTAAACCAAAAGCAAAAGCAAAAACATTATTATCTACATGTAGGCTCATCTCAGCTAAAATGAAATCTGCATCAGACTAATTTGGTACTTTACCTGTCTGTCCTGGTCGTCGAAGCCGCTGAAGGACTTCCTGCTCCGGTTGGCGCCCCCCTCGTTCCGTAGAACTTCATTGAGGGCCTCCAGGCGAGCGTCGTCGTTCATGACGCACTGTAGCAGCACGCTGCACGCGTCATACAGAGAGTTCCATCTGTTGGTAAAGTGAATATTGTTTAAGAAATGGATGAGGGGGCTGGAAATACCACATCCAGGCGCAATCACAAGGTGTGGCTGGTCGACTCAATGGCTTGACTACCTGAGCGGCTGTAGGCCTCTAACTCACTACCCAGGGACATGAGGGAATTCGAGTGGGAGACGGGAACGTCTGCAGATCCCAAACTTTCGGAAATGTTCCGCTTCTTCTCTTGAGTCACACCACTACTCCTGTTCTCAACACGGAAGAAGTCCTCCATACATGTAGTCCTCTTGCGTGACATATTGCAGTCCTCTTGACGCTGAAACTGAAACAAAAAAATCAGTGATTTTATTTTGATATATCCTCGGCTATGACAAAATAAATAATACACATGCTTGTATACAGCAGATGTAGCTGCAATGATATAACCTTAAAATTCTTGCGATCCCGAAATTTACAAGACAGCTAAATATAACGCATATATACATGTAGTTTCATTGATACAGCGTCTTATAAGCACATGTATGTGTATGTATTTTACTAGACTCTGAGGGATGATGGTAAACATGTTGGCAGACAATGAAAAAAATGATGATGGTCGACTTTATCAGCTTAATTGAAAAGTGCGCGCTCAAAAACGCAATCTATAAATAAGTATTTACATGTAGCCTACTTAGTGTGGCCCATAGTCTCAGTATACCACCATGGTAAAGGATGACGATCGGATTGCACTTGTCTCTTAGACGTAAATAGCATGTAGCAATTTGCAACTCCCAACTCATGTCCAAGCCTGACAAGCAAAGTCCAAAATTATAATGTAGCTATCTGTGGGACCTCACTCGTAACGTATGAACATCGAGGGACAATACACTCATCATTGTACCTAGCTAGCTACTGGATAAGACCTATATATCTTCGATAATTTTGCCAGCCTAATCAATAATCACATCAATAGACTAAACAACAATTCAATGTTCTTCTTGTTCTGCGTCCTTGGCTGATGAAGTTCTAGCGGCGTCGCTCTTAGAAATACCAATTAGCCCTACCGGTAATTATTAAATTGCACCCTAACTATGCTACGGTATGCCTACATTGCACATAATTTTAAAGTACATGCGTAAGATGAAATAAAAATTTAATAATTAATGTATTTGCAACGTAAACAATAGATATCAATTGGGCTATTCCATCAACCCCATCCAGTGGGTACGTCGATTTATCGACAAGCTAATGCGGTATACTGCAGCATAATAGAGCGTGTAGTGTTTATTAAAGTTGCTAAAAAATTGAAAAAAATTAATGTAGTGCTCATTACAGTTGCTAAAATACTGAAGGGAATTAATATGTCCAAGGCACCGCAATTCGATAGTTAAGGAAATCATATTGTTGTATAAACTTACGATACATACGTATATCTACACGGCTGGAAATAAATGTCTATAAACGTAGGGTAGGCCAAGTGCCAAGTGATCTACATGTAGGCATATGTACGTGCAATGCCTACGTACAATGTAGGCTACAATATCAGTCTACTCTAGAAACTATGAAAGATAGTTATCTACAAGTATGTCATCGTCGCTTTATATTGTTCAGCCTGCGCTAGCCTTATGATGTGACTGACATTGACTGAGCTACAGTGGCGTAGCGTGAGTTTCTTGCGCCCGGATGCGAGATACTCATTTGGCGCCCTCAGCCTCCGTGTTAACCATCTTTGAATCCTCCCAAATTTGAGCAGGGGTTCGTTCCCCTATCAGGGAGACCAATTCCCCGGCGTTCATCTCATTAGAAATGAGAATGGTCAATCAGAATTGCTAAAATAAAACAATCATCTCATTGGAAATGAGAAGGGTCATTGGTCAATCCAAATTGATAATCATTAACAAGAGATTTAAAAAATTGTGCGACTAGTTGTCCTACTTGTTTACCACAGAGTATGGGCCTGGCCTACACAAAAGGTAAATATAGGAACTATATTTCCTTTTTTTATGCATATGCGACGTATTTTTCTACTCTTATAGACGATGAGGATTTAAAAACACTACTCGACTGCTTGCAGTCTAAAAAGGTACGATTTTGGAAAACACTGTGTTAAATGAATGTTGGTAGTTTCTCATGAATATGCGCATACATAGTATGATTAATAGATTATAAAAACGTTGCATGATGTGCTGATTGAACGTTCTATGGTAGAGACAAATGCACTTTATCACTTGATGAGCAATACCGACTGACACCGACTGCCATCTAGACGCGAAGAAAAAATGATTCTCATTTAAACGTTCAAATACGGCTGTCAGGGGCCAATCCTCTTTACATCTTATTCGGCAACTTACCTCAGTGAGGTCGACGTCATACTTGCTGTCCATGGATGACGACTATTTCGAAGCTAATCGATGCGAAAGGCTTTGTGTGAATGCACGCGCACACACGCAGGATCAGAAGTCGAGGCACATACTGCGATGAGTGAAAATGAAACAATCTCATGCTTTTATTAACGAGTACTAATTCAGTAGAAATGTACCAACTCGCTGTTCAACTTACCTTCATCTAACCCTTTAAATCGTAGATGACCTCAACGAGGAATCGGAACGGGATCGCGCATTGATATTCTACATGCAAGAGTTGTGAACTATCAAGCACTGTGTGGTGTCAAGGTGTGATCCCCTTAATAGAGCTTAGTAATACCCGATGCAATTCCAATTGACGCTTTTAAGAGTCACATTCGAGCAGTTAATTCAAATCGTAGAATGTTTGTCTAATGAGCCAAAGAAATTTTTGTTTTTTAAAAAAATTATCGCTTTATCGTTATCGCAGGAAAATTTAAAGCGATAACGATAAACGATAAATTTTGCGATTCTTTGCGATAAACGATAAGCGATAAATTTTCGGCCATTCCGATATTATCGCTTTATCGCTTTATCGCTTCATTTATCGGAACGCCCACCACTGGAAATTGTAATTTAGATAGTCTCATTGCAGTGTAGGCTAGAAATGTACAATGGAAAATTTTACTTAAAAAAATTAAAAATATCTAATTTAGGACGAGTTTTGTAATTCTTTGCAGCATACTTAATAAGTTAAGGCTTAACTTACATTATGTTAATTTCTTATTTTTCATTATGGCGTAAAGTTGCACTAAATAATTCATCAATGATTCATGTATATTATTATATTCAATTTATGTATAACATATTGCCACTATTCCTCTGATGATGGTTAGGCTGATGAAACTGAACTCGGAGTATCACACAGCATGGGTGCAATGCATAATAAAAATTTGACTGCGAGCACCGAGCAGAAATCCCATCTACTTTGCTAGTTTTCGAATGCGCGTGTGGTTTAATGTCACAGACAATTAAGGGAGGTCAAAAGGCACCTTTATTGAGAGCGTCTCAGTCTTTTTTATTGTTTACATATAAGTCAACATGATGTCAGCATGTTGACAGATGGAAAAATAGTAATGAAAATTCTTGAAATCCACAGGTTTATGACATTTGGGTAAATATTATTACACGATACGGTTCTTGTGCAGTCCTCCCCCACCCATTTTTTCTCTGGTCAAAAGATGCAACACCATTGGATGTCCGTTTCAGCATCACCGGTTTGAGTGAAGCATTCCGTGTTGTTGTAAAAATCTACGTGGGTAATTGCGATGTCATGGTCGCAAACTTCGTCAGCAAGTCAACATTGTAATTTGCTTTCGGGTTTTTTCGCATTGAAATATACCCTTTGAATTTTGAAGTCAAAGGAAATTCATTGTAGATACCTTTAGAATAATAAGGCGCTACTAGAAGTGGCTGGGTCGCTTATTGCTATAGCCATGTGAGGAGGACTTGTAGTCAGGTCATTCGTGTGAGTGTGAAGAGTTATCCCTCCAATCAAAATTGATCAAATTGAATAATCGATTGTTTTGAAAAATGTAGGTGGGGGACTGCACAAGAGCCTACTATACAATCTAAGGAAATTGGCATTGTCACAGATGCCAGCAGCTTCTGCCAGTAGCCATACCGATAGATGGTAACCTACATAGTAACCGTATTAGATTTAAGACATTGCGCAAGAAATGTAGCTATATTTTCTTTGCTGACTGAACTGGAAATGTGTACATAAATGACTGGCGACTTGTCTCTAGGAATCTACAATCATCTAGTTAGCATGCATATAACAACTCTTCAAATTAATGGATATTGGAGAATACGTTGTCACTAAAAGCTATGGAAGTCTTACGAAACATATGTAATAAAAAAATATTACACATGTGTGTATATATAATACATATAATACAAAAGAAGGCGGCAACTGCAAAGAAAGATATCGTGGAGGACAGATCATTAATTTTTTTATGATGCCAATTAATAACTTTCAAAATTCTAGATTTATATCAAAGCTCAAACTATGGGAGCCAGAGTGACAAATCGGCTCCGACCAAAACCATCGGCTCCTTAAGGAGCTATATATATGCGTCGAGTATATTCACGCACCGATGATGAGAAATAGCGAGGTTTCCCCTTTCAGTGATACGATTGGCCAGACAAACTTAGTCAAAACGTCAGTGTATCCGATCACAGAGAACTGTGCCTGTTTCTTCTAACCCCGGCTTCCCCTATCCGTACGTCTGCGTTCTAGACATTCGAAGACAATGCTGTGTGCTTTCAAATATACCAACAGAGCCTCCTGCATTAAATGGCAAATACTTCGTGACATAGGCATGCGTATTTGCGGAGCACCGCAAACATCCGTGGTTAAGGGGTCGTGCACATATTACGTGATACGCAAGGGGGGAGGGGGGGTCCAACCAATATATCACGCGGTATCACAGGGGGGGAGGGGGGATACTCTGGCAATATCACGTGATACATAACACCACTGAGTTTCTGTCAAAAAATATACCTATCATCATTGAGAAATTGCTATTTTTAACGAAGTCACATGCTTTGCTGAGTGATATCATTCAAGAATCAAACGTTTTCTCAGAATTCATACTTTCACTGACACTCAGTCTGAAAATTCAGTCTGAAAAACCCCTGCGATGATCCTCTTTGATGCGATGATTCTATCTGGCTGGCCCCGCACACGTGCCGTTATCGGCTTGTGTTGATATTATGTTTTCTTTATTACCTTCGCCTGTCAAGTAGCCGCTGCCTTCTTTTGATGTTAATGATGATTAATTGACTTTTGTCTCTGACGTCCTCCTGGCTGGCGAGTCCAATGTAATACCTCTGTAAACTAAACACATCATCTATAAATCTCAGCGAAACAGGTTGTTTTCTCTCTCTCTCTCTCCATCACCACAATTTGCAACTTTTGGCCACTTACATCTAGAACCGGGTACAATTCATTCTCTAACATTCTGGTGAAACATACAGTATATACCGGTATTTATAGGATTTGATGTTTTTGCTTTCAAACTCATGATGTAGTCTACAAATAGAAAGGTCTACACACACAACAAGAATCATATAAATGACACATAGTATAAATCATGAATTAGTCGGGGGGGGGGTAACCCGGAATATCATGTGATATGGGAGGGGGGTTCAACCGATATATCACGCCGTATCACAGGGGGGGGGAGGGGGGTCGAAAATTCGTAAATTTGGTATCACGTAATATGTGCACGACCCCTAAGGGCAGTTTGCACTTCTACGCGCTGCACTATGAGTCAGCAATCACGTGATCTGATGCTGTCAAAACAAGGGAATGTCTATGAATAAGCGCGGGCGAGCGTTTATAGTTTACGCGTTGCCGCTTAGCATGTTCTGTTTGCTCTGAGCATGAAATGTATGTCCTATCACATTATTTAGCTTCTGATGCATTCAGACACATGAGACGCAAAGTCTGTACAACAGGACTACCGACAGATGTTGCAGAAATGTCATACGTAGCCACGGATGTTTAGGGTCGTGTAATTACGCGTGGCATGTCACCCAGTGGATGCTCGACCACTTTTCTCAACCAAAGGGATCCCACCTACCGTTGCGAGAAATTACCACCATTACGTCATGCTACGTCTCAATGTTTGCAAAAATTGAATCTAAATATACTGCCATGACAGCAGAGGCTGCTTGACTGACAGCTAATTAATACGGAAATATCAACGGGATAAGTTGTAAGAATGGTGTTATCAATCCACTATCAATTGACAAATTAAAGCGACAACATGATTCAATATTAATTTTCTTGAGGTGGAATACTAAAAATACAAGCAGAAAAAAACAAATCAAATATCGATTTCCCATTCAATACAAACTAGGAACATTTCCATGTGTGAAGCCAATGAGAAGAAAGAGAGCACATAGAAGTCTTGATGTTCGCTGGAACGAATTTCTTTCATCTCCTGACTGAAATAAAAATACTGCTATCCGTCGATATGGCGGATTGAGATGGCACTAAACTTCCAAACGCACTCTACCGTTTGGTCTCATGTCATCAGGCGCTGAGTTAGGCAGTTCTGGATTCTTAGAAAACAGTGATGGAAAGTACAGTCGATAACAGACGTATGCAGAAATGCAGCCCAACATCGATCCTGCGAATACATCTGAAAGAGAAAAACGAGAAAATAAATTCTTTATTGTCATACAAAAACAGGTAAAGATTTAGATCAGGCAAGAGAGTCATTACACGAAAAACGTGCTACCAAGGCATGTGATCTCTTGTTTCCAAATTCAACATTCTGCATGTATCAAATCTGAACTCGACCACAGCATTCAAGCAGATCCTCACGAATAGCATAAGAAAAATGAAAATCTCTTTCTCAACTCTACGAACACAGAAAGCTTTGTCAGCAATGCAGAAAATATACATGAGATGCCCTGAGTACATTCATGCTTGACAACGCATTAAGTAATGATGCTTTAAATGCAGACAAGACAGATTGCTTGCTTATCATAGCTTTAATGCAAATTATCGAAAAAATTGTTTGATATAACGCCAGAGCGTTAGTAGTCTCAGTGGACCAGTGGTTAAGTGCTTGGCCTTGCGATCTTTCGGTCCAGAGGTCGAGCCCCGAAACTGTCATCGGAAGTCGTCAGGAAAGGCATCTAGACTAAAAGATCACAACGCTCCAGATTAAAATCTGACTATGTCGGCACCATCATTTTTTAAATAAATTTCATAATACATGTAGATAACCACACCTTCTAGATTGATGATAACATGCATACAGTTTACCAGTGAAAGTACGAGGCAGCAGTTTCTCTCAGAATACTGAATGTGTCCCTCAGCTCAGAAGAATACATCGGTAGAAAATGATATAGTTCTGCTGTTTCTCTATTAAGTATCGAAAGTGAAGGGTGGTTTTAACACTAACAGATCCAGGTTACAAAAGAAAGGAGTGGTTGACTAGTCAAGTCTCTCAAAGTAAGCAGACTGAATCCACCAGCATTATTTAGAAAGAATTATTGACATTGTGCAGATGTCATGAAGAGACAACATGAATTTCAATGTCTGTGAAGCAAGCGCAATGTTAGTCAGGGCGGCTATTTTTCAGCTTCTTGGCTTCTTCGTTTCCTCTAATCTACTCAAGCTTTGGAGAGTTCTACATGCTGTGAGCCCACGAAAATTCATGATCAAAGTTCCAGTACCGAAATCACTCTGCAAGCACAATTTCTACCGGCCCAGGTTTACAATTAAATTGGGCGGAGGTTTCAACTGATTTTCATCGCAGCAGGAGGCAACAAAATTGCGATTACTTTGTGTGAAGTTGCATTTCGAAATTCGAATTTCAATGCAATGTGTCCGTGGAATTTAAGGCATTCATAAACATTAATGTCAAGCTTCTTCAGATTTTCATTTTTAAAAATTTCATTGCACTCAAAATGAAATCTTCTAAAAATATCGTGTTTATCGAAATCAAAAGTGACATTGACAACCTATTTTCCAACTGGTTTCTGACATATGGTTTGATATTGAGCGTGGAAAAAACTAAGGATTTGATCAGCTATCGAAGCAATTTCAGGAGTGTGTGCAAAATAGAACATGCTTTTCAAACTGTCAGCTTTCAAGAGAGTATTGGGTTTCTCGGGGTTCACATAGATGCCAGCCTTGGATGAAGAACTCACTCACTGGTCATCGAAAAGAAGTGTGCTCAACGCTTGCCCATTCTAAGACGTGTCAGATTATAGTGCAAGCGGGGCACTAATGAGTTACTAGCAATTATTTAACACCAGCAATCATTAAATCAATGCGATTATAGCTATCTATTTTTGATAAAATCCGTTTGAATATCAAACTGTTGATGAATGCAGATGGTTCCTTTATAACAAAAAGAGCTGCTTCGACGATATCTGTTAGCATTGGCGGAGTTCTGCAAAGTCAGTCATTGCAATTTGCGTCACCACGATCAAATAAAAGGAAGCAGGTATTAAAATGTCCATGTCTGTATAATCTTCTGCCTGCTTAAATACGAATATGACTGAAAACACATCAAGTATGCTAGACATTCCCTCCGGTTCTGGACAGGTGAACACACCAGCATGGCTTCACATGACTAAAGGAGTCAGCATGACATCACCTGATACACAAATGACGCGAATAAGACACACGACCAATACGGGGAGCATCAGATGAATTTCCAAATTTCACATGTTTGCAAATAATTATGCAGTTGTGTTTATTTCATTGTAAAAAAGGTCAATATCAATTATTTTACGCATTATAAACGCTCAAAGCTTAGAAGTCTCCGAAATATAATTTCCATTCACTGTTAAAGAACATCTTACAAAATGTAACTGAACTAGAAATGATCAAATAATAATCACCTGTTTAGTGACTTTAAGATGCAACATTGCCTTGGCAGCTTAATTTTACGGTTGAACAATTTTCAAACCATTTACGTCTGTCGAGAACATGACAAGGCCTCATGGATGCATACCATCGTCTATCACCGTCCTTGTCAATAATGATTTTTACACATAAATTATGCTTCAGGCATTACTTCTTTCTAAATTCTTTAATTTTTTGTTCCTTGGAAAGAGCCAAAGTCAAGGGATGAAATGAAATTCATTCTTTTATAGGTAGAGTTTTGTTCTTTCAGCTATTATAGCTATCTTCAGGTAATGAATTCATGAAAATGCAGAATGAGATATAATAGATGCAAAATTACAAATAATACAAAATTATGTAAAAAAACAATTTTAGGGCAGGTATGGAAGAGTGGGAGCTATGCGGCATGTAGTAAAGGATTACACAGTACCACCATTAGCATTTTGTTAAATGACCTGACATGGAAAATGAGAGATGTGATGTACCATAGAAAGCATTTGAAATGCATCTGAGTTAACGAAAGAGGAAATCTCTATAACTTTCTATACTTAGACCCAAAAAACGATATAATTACATTTTTCTTTCAAATTAGATGTGAAGGGTGATCCGCTCATCAACAGACATGCTTCGGTCATAAACAGATTGCGGATCATTAGCCAAAAATGAGCATGATGAGATTATTAACGATGTAATGAAATAATTGAAATAAGGACCTTGAAAATCCCGACTATTTGTGATTCTGGCAACTTAGGATTGTTCCTGTAATTGGCAGTCCTGATGCATGCACTGACAGTAGGCCATGGCTATAACAGCAGTATATAGGCATCGCTAGTATTTTTAGATTAATTATTTTTGCTTTTGGATGATTTTTAAACCATGTACACAACCTTTGATGTCAATTACGCCTAGGCGACTTATTCAAGACTTCGTTTCACTTGCAGACATGAACTGTAGCAGTAAGTAAGCCTGAGGTGAGTACCCGTGTGCGGTCTGCCGTCAAGCTATCGGTAACAACTCGATACGTTGCACTATATGCGAATCATGGGTACACAAGAAATGCTCTGGTATTAAAGGAACCCTCACTCAAGCAAATACGTATTTCGCATGCAAGCGTTGCAAAGGTGAGATACAGAAGCCTGTTGAGATCGCTCACAATGGTGAGCTACTTATAGATGATGAAAGGTTTGAGGTATGGACAATTTTGTTACCTGGGCGATGTCATCAGTGGTGCTCATGGAACTGAGACAACTGTGGTTGCGAGAGTGAAGTGCATCTGGGGTATGTTCAGAGAGCGGAAGCCTTTCCTAACCTCTTAAGACCAAAGGGAAAGTTTTGACGCCTGTGTACGCGGACGCTTATTGTGCGGCAGCGAAACCTGGTCCGTGAAACGCCGCGACATGGAGCGAATGGAGAGTGCTGACATGAGGATGATATGATAGGTGACTGGTGCGTCATTGCGAGATCGCCACAAGAATGAGGACATTCGACTTGCGATGGGTCTGAAGTCGGTTCAATGTGCACTGCAGCAAAACCGCTTACGATGATATGGGCACGTGATGATGAAAGATCAACAAGAATGTGTCAGAAGTGTAATGGAGCTAAACGCGAATAGTGATAATAAGAGGAGAAGACCGAAGAAGACCTGGTCGGAAGTGGTAAAGGAAAATCTAGAAGTTGCAAGGCTCCAACCTCAAGACGCGGCCAATCGAGATCTGTGGCGAGCTGCTCTCCGACAAATGGGAAAATCGTCCGACCCTGCGAGCCGTAGACGTTAAATGGATAGTGAGTGAGAGAGTCAGGCGAATTTTGAGACTTCTAGCCGGTTAAAATTCCACACATTGCATCTACAGATGATGCACAATTCATATTAACTCAAATCCATGCGGACTTCATGAATATTGTCATTCCATCTTCGTACTTAAGCAGCTGACAAAGAATCCCGGTATTCAAAATCCCTGGAAAATGCGACAAACTCCGAGATTGTCTGAAATCCTCTTTACTTTCATGAAGTTGGTGTTGAAGATTGAACGATAGAAGAGACATTGATTAGTGGCAACAATAGTTGGATGAGTCATGTATATCCTGAAACGAGGTCGCAAAGATTTCACGGTTTCTCATTTTCATGCAATATAATCATCCGCTGATTTCGGTATTCATTTCGCCCAACATACTGCGTGTCTGCAATACATCCGTGTTCCTGTAGCACCGTTTCCTGCATCATATTATCATCCTTAATTGCGATGGATATAATCAGCTGATAAACACGTGCATCACGTCACGTGATAAATTCAGTCATTATCAGATGATTTATGGGTACCATGGCAACAACATGCCTCATCCGTCACATTCGAAGTTTTCATGACAATCATTGTAAAACATTTATCTCGAAAAACATCAGGTCGAATAAGCAGTTATAATGTGAAAAGTGAAGCGGAGATTTCATAGACAAAGTTGAAAGTGGCGGACTTTGGGCATACAGTGCCTTCCTTCTTCATGGTCGATGTTCAAAAACGATGGATGCCTAAGGCCCGTCACTTTGCACAACTTAACTTTCCTTTTACGCGGACCAATAACATATTTTCGAGTCGAAGTGCCTTTTTAACTCACTTTTGAAAAATAGGAGATTTTAGATTCGCTGAGATATTTCATTGTTTGATGATTTCATCGAAGAACATGCAATGATGCAATCTGATATGAATTTTTCACAATGAAGGTTGATCGGTGGTGCACATCATCGACCATGTTATCTGTTGGTTTTTTCATGTCTAAACTAGCGTAGACATCCACAACGTCAGTTCCTTCTTTGCTTGTTCCATTGCCAAACATCTATGTATTCTTCAGCTCACATTAGTTGTACAAACTCGACTAGTTCCGGGTGTGTGGCCACGCTCACTATCCGACGCTTAATGTAAGCGATACACAATAGTCTGCGAAAAAAATCCCACAGTTAAATGTACAAGGTAGCGCGTTGGAGTATCTGTTTAAGCTTTCTTTGCAGATCCTGCATCCAATCATTAGTTCAGAATAGGTCATTGGTCAACCATATGCATGCATCAAACAAGCCTATTTTAAGCTTCCATACTTAGCGATGATTGATACAATGATGATAGGATTGCAATCACGTCAGTAGACATCGTATAAGATGGTTCATGATAAAGCTGTCCAGGGAAAGCCTCGAGACAAAATCTGTACAACAGAAGCGCTCTTAGCATTATCTAAAAATCATGTTTTAGTCGGAAAATCAATTGCCTCATACAGATTGAAAGTAGGCCTATTTAGGACATCCTTCACAACTACAAGAGGACACTGATTTTCCGGAAAAACTGCTGACAAAAACATGGATTTAAGATAGTGCCAAGAGTGCCCTTGATATGAAAAAAGTTTATTGACAATTTTATCGAACCCGAATTTCAGGGTCATCTTGTAAGAAGACCACATTGATCTGCTAGATTCGAAGCATGATCTGCGCTCTTCAAGCCGAAATTCGAGGATAGAATTTTCAACTTCACCAAAAAAATGAGAAAAATTCACCTTGTCTATTTTTTGGTAAAGTTGAAAATTACTGAAGAAAATGGTGAAGTGAAAACTACTAAAGACTCAGGATTAGCACATTGAAACCAAAACAACGCCGTGTTCACCTGCTAACTTGACAACGGTGCATTGAGAATGACGGCTTCCTGTGTGACATGTACATGTACTTTGTGAAGGTTCACAATTATTGGCACTACTCTTTATATACAAAATCAATTACCTGCAAAATAAAGCTTAACGGCAAGAATTTGCAGCTATAGCACGAATATCTTTCAATTATTTGATTCTCTTGTAATGGAAAGATCGCCACGAGTTGTTTCGAAATCACATTTAGGAAATATTACATCGCGATCTTTCGCCTGGTCTTTTCAAGGTGGACCCAGATTCCATCTGTTGAGATAGGCAGAGCTCTAAGGCATTTGGCGTGGCGAATCAATGAACACGCGCTACTTTCGGCAACACGTGGTCGACCGTGGAAGGGATTGACGTCTGTGACTCGTCATTTACTTTCTTCTTCCTTTAGCTCAATGTGACGTGGTAGATCATAGAATTAGGTTTGTCACTTTGTCACGGGCACGATCGAAAAGTCTTTTGTCTACTTTAGAGGCTTTATTCATCAAGAGACAATTAAGCTGATTTTATGTTCGCAGATAGAATTTCTGTTGCAGCTATCATTGCCTTGGTGAATGTAGAATGTACTCACCTGTTCATCAGTCTGTCAACTTTCTTGACCATTCACTCTATTATCTTGGTCCACTTTGAAAAGATCGAACGAAATATCTCAATTTCTTTTTGTGCAATTTTCTTTTGAGATTTTTCATGAAGATAATTTCGAAGCAATTCGTAGCTCCCTTCCTTTACAAAATTGCTTCAAGATACAAATACTTCACTTATACTAACGGTCGTAGGTTCAAATGCTACCAGCCGCCCATCTTTTGAATTGCAGTTAGATCCCTCATTTACACAGCGAACACATTATCGATATTTTCTTCATAAATTCGGAAATCCTATTTATGCATTCCATATTGATTTAGTTTGACTGAATGCAGTTGCAGATTGATGCTTAAAAATGAGAAAATGTACAAATGTTGAGCTCTGTAGAATCGGCAGTATTTTCCATGCTTTCCTTGTGCTGCAATCACTGCAGAAATAAGTTTAGACATTGATGCAATAAGCCTTCGTGTTAGATTTGGGTCGATTTCTTTCTGCAATAGCATTCTTCAAAGACGCTGCTGATGTCGTGGACTTCTCAGCAACTTTTTTACAGAATACTGAACAATTTTCAATGGGTTCTGGATGTGGGGAGTTCCCTGGCCACGGCCCTCAATTCTTTTTGCAATTGGACGTTTAAATGGAAAAAGAATTGCTGGTGTGCACAGGACAGCATCACACAATAGGAAGATTTTCTCTATTTTGACTGATTGTTGCACATGTCGCTTGCTACAACTTATCGATAGAAAATCACAATTAGGCTAATGGAGAATGGTGTAGTGCTGTGCTATCATTTCTGCACACGACTGCATCTCTGTTAATTCATTGTTAAGATCTGGCACCATTGACCCCGATTGATATCTAGGTTTGACCATCAATGCATACTGTATGTCGGATTTCTGTGATTTCTGTGAGCCACTAAAACCCGTTGAGAAACGCAGAAATACGACTGGTTGAACACTTACCTTCTACATGGTGATGGAAGTCAATCATTCGGGTCAAGGCGACAGACACTGCGAGTAGAAATGGCACAAAACTGATGAAAAATCGAACACCGACAGGCAGTCTTCCACCCTCAAAATTCCTGCTTGCGAACACTCGGAATTGTCCCAACAGAAATAATGACAAGAAGCCAAATGAGGAGAACGACTGCGAAGAATGTCCGCTGGGGAACGATTTCCGACCTTCTATTATCACTGACTGTGGTCCCGTACAAGTGTTGATGTTGGCGGATTCGAAGTCTTCTGGCAATCCATTCGGATGACAGCGATAGAAGAAATCCGGACGTGGTCTGAAACAGGAAAGTGTTGATGCATATGAAATGTCTTGAATGTTCTAAGAAGTCAAATTTACCTTCCGACAAGGTTCTTTATCACATTAGTGGTGAAACCGCACAGAACGATTGATAGTGTGAAACCTGAAATGAAGAGGTACTACATCTACATGGCAAATAAGTTGGAAATTCCGAAAATGCTACAATGACAGGATTTGACAGATCAAAAAGATAATGAGCTCTAGTTGATGGCGGCCGACGGGAGGTTGTTCGATTTCATCGTGGATATCACACCAGTTTATCTCGTCTCTACGGGAATAAGTTTGCTGCTAAAAATATTTACACTTTATTGCTGAAAAATATATACACGTCCCGAGCTTTAGCGAGCTGGCTCGCATTGTCAAGGAGTAAGGCAGGAGTGATACTGATGTGATATCCACAATGAAATAATGAGCTCTCTTTGCTATTTTAAACACTTTATTCAGTTAGAATCGAATAATAGAAATGAAATTCCAACATTTCGTCCACCTCGGACTTAGTCATGGGCAACAAACGACAGCCTTAAGACGATGGGTTTATATACAGCTAATGATAGCTCGTCAGTTCATGTTTCCTATTCAGTGCCGGACCACATGATTTAATACAGCACGCTTCAGCAATCCTGATAAGAAAAGAGTCGATGAAGCGATCAATAAATTCAACAATAAAATCATCTAAACTAAGTGTCGAATTATCATGAAAATGGAGCTGTATCATTAGCTGTACATAAACCCATCGTCTTAGAGGCAGTAGTTTGCTGCCCATGATTAAGTCCGTGGTGGACGAAACGTTGGGATTTCAATTCTAGTATTCGAATTTTAACTGAAAAAAGCGTCTAAAAAGCAGGGAGAGCTCATTATCTATTTGATCTGTCAAATCATGAAAAATCACCTTCCGTACGACGCTGTCAATTACAATTACAGGGCCTATAAGCATTTCAAACCTGTGACTTGACTACGAGAGGTCCGCCTGACTGCCGGACTTCTACTGATAGAGATAAAGATTATAGAAAGGCTTTCCTGGAAAATTTTATTGATATTCAATATTATGCAATTTCAATGATAATCCGCTTTCTTCAAATAAGCGTCACCGACTCCAATGCTAGTTGACGCATGTTCACTGCATGTTACGCAATTCCGTGGTGACGCATGCAGCTTTGTTAAAAGTAAAACAGGATCAGTTATCTTAAATTGACATTTGTTGATACTAAAATTAAGTACTCTATACTGACCTTGGATACTCTAACACGATTCTGACTTCCCAAACATTGATACTGCGATGTCAAATGTTTGAAGTTGGTTGCGCTATCTATGATATTCGAAATTGCGTGAGTTATCTTAAATTTGCGCGCGTTGGAATCAAATAAGCTCGATAAAACCTGTATTACAACTTGGAAGATGCCCTCAGACCTGAGCAATTTCAGCACAAATTTCCCTGGCAGCTGCTGCGCTTTGTCCCACAAGGGCTGGTCAACACGGGCTCGGACCGCTTCAAAAAATGAAAATGATGGATTAAGAGTCACTACTCCCGCCCACCCGGGCTTGGATGATGCTGACATAGTCAATCTTATCTGGAGCGTTGTGATCTTTTAGTGGGAATGTCCTTTCTGAAGACTTTCGGGGCTCAACCTCTTGACAGAAAGACTTGGCCACTGCCGCGGAGACCACCATACTAACGTAAAATATCTAGAATGGCTGAGCAAGCTGAATCCTACGCCAAAAGTAGGCTCATCATGGTCTAGTGTTCTTGTGCGAACTTTCAGCATTATCAACAAATGATAATTAGAATTCACGAAATTATTATTTGCCTTCGTCAAATAAACTTGTACAATTTCTTATATAGTTTCAAGTTCCTATTATCCACAGCAGTAGTAATACAAAGCTCAGCGAATTGAACATGTTCTGAAAGATGAAATTTCGGATGGGGCAGGCCTGGCCCCCGTTTACAAATCCGCTTTTGGCTCGGAAAAGTAGGATAATTGTCAATACATTGCAACTATCAGCAAGTGTGAGATAATCGATTTTGAGACAAAAATTGCAACTCTAAGCTAGAGAACGACAAGACTAAGATTACCTTCCACACTAGTACAAAGACCATCAGTGTCATGGTGCTGAGCAATGTGTTGGAGTGTTTGTTGGAGCTGTGTGGTACTTGCAATGCTCTTCCAGCCGACTTCCAATGATCGCATGATCAATGCAAAATTCAATGTAACGGATGGGACACACTTCATAATCTGGTGTTTTCAGGCATCCTTTCAATTTTTCTGATTACAAGATTGGACTACACGAGCAAAAGATTGCAAGATCCGACTATAAAATGAAAATTAAGAATTGATTGCGAACTTTGATTAATTCACTTCACATCACACTGAAATGATCATCACTGCAAGCATTGTTAGAAAAGAATTTACAGTAGCACCAGACACTTGATATCTAATAATCTGATTAAAAAAGCAAGTTGTTTTCATTAGAAAAGATATATCAGAAGGCATACCAGCAGAGAGTGATGACGTGAAAATTCATCTTCTAAATATACACTCCTTAACAAAATTAATGTTACATGCACAGTTTTGATTACAACGCAAAGGTTTGCGTATCACTTTCACCAGTTCTCAACTTGGGTATACACCGCAACGATAGAACAAGGCAAGCAGAACACAGCTCAAGTATAATAATGCGTCACGATCACGACGAACAATAAATCAAACCAGACGTGACCCGCGACTTTACTTGAACTGTAATCCGCTTGCTCTGTTCTATCATTCCGGCGTGCACCCAAGTTGAGAACCGCTGACACGCATCAGTCATATTCAAACCTTTGCGTTCTTCATCTACAAAACTTGCAATCGACATCATTTCATCAAAAAATATCAATTTGGAACTTCACGATGATTATGAATTGACACTGTTATTCTGAAATTGAATAGAGTATTGAATAGAGATATTGAATAACGACATTGATAAATAATAGAGTCCTTATCATTCAACAGAACTGCATTTGAGAGTAAAATCATTATCATTCAAATCTCTTCGCATGGCTTCACCATCCCTTCATCTGTTTAAGCTCAATGCAAAGCTGCGCTCAACATTCATCAAGTTTCTTGAGAAACTTCTCTCAGATGCGATGAGATGGCACCTTTGTGATTTTAACATCGGAGAAAACCGTATAAGGAAGCTAGATAGTCGATATTCTCTACCGAAAAGTGAACATTGCTTCATCAATCTCTCAAATGGTTAAAATCAAATTTTGGCGTCATCCGCAATTTTACAATTCATTTCACTCAATGTATGTTTTATTTAGATAATTCCTCTCAACCAACATGCACCGTTCAACATGACCATAAAGACGGTTATCGACAAATATCTAATGCACACAAGTCGAAACTTTCCTGTAAAAATGCTTGAATAGCCAATTTTGTCGTATCATCATTTACATCACCACACTTCAGTATCGACTCTGAAATACATGCACTTGAAATGCAAACATTCCGGGTTTGCATTCAATAACATTCTATAACTGTAGTCTAGTTACACAATTATTAATTTCATGATGTTTAGAAGATCATGAAGGGCATACATAACAGTCTGGTGCAGTTATACAACAATTTTTCGGATGATTGCAACAAAAGTAAAGCATTCGGGTATATTTAAGTATATTTATGGTAAAATTCAATCAGATAGGAGATTGGAAACATCTGGAAATTAATTCAGTCCGTTACCGACAATTCATGACAAAGAAAATGAACGTTCTAAGCATGAATGTAGTATCTCTTCGGATAGTAGCCGCGTCTGCCACAAACTTCTGCCCGGAGATGCGGCTATCATTCAGGAGCGGATATTGTTCGAAGATATGCGGTATTTAGTTTATTCTGACGGAACAAATTTCGGCGATCCGCCATTTTCGATTGTAGGATTAAAAAAAGTCGTCAAAACTATGCGTCGAAGGATTATTTTTTTACTACCAATTATAATTCAGTGACGAATTTGGGTTTTTAATTGGTATTGTTTGGTATAATTAACACAAGAGAATTATAATGGGTGTTTCAATTAGCATTTGAAAACAGCTCCACACGCAATCCAACATAATATTCTTATGTAAGGCTTTGTCATTACCATAATGTCCACTCACTCTGAATATGAACAGTTAAAGTCCCACAAATTTTGAAATTTCGAACTCCAGCGTGCATCAGCCACATTCATGGCTTTCGTACTTGAGCATGTACAGGAAGAGGTCATCGAGCCATATTGCCGTTTGTGTTGACTTGTTCCTCTAGCCATAATTATTCGAATTCTAATTTCTCATCCTCAGAAAAATGTCTACCGTCTGAATGCTGGATATATTGACAAAACCAGTGTCCATGATGACTGGACTGATTGTTGTATCTGATATCAGATATCTATCCGAAATTCGGATACTATTTATTTAGTAAACTATGGAAACGCCTTGCTTCATTGACATCACTAAATAAGCAAATGAATCATCCATGCAATGAACATGGCATTCTATTCTTCTATTCTGCTGAAATAGATCTCTGCAAGTTCACACCATGGCGTCCGCCTACATCATGCCTGTCTTGAAATGTTCACATTAGAAACAAGCGGTGAATCGGAGAACGAAGGACAACGAAATTGGTTCTTTTATTGACGACAGTTAAGTTATTAAAAGTCATTGAACTGAAATTTTGCTGTTCATTGATTGTATATGCCGGCTCTCCGTGGTATGGTGGTTAAGTGTTTGGTCTAGCGATCCTTTCGGTCCAGAAGTCGAACCCCGAAAGTGTCACTGGAAGTCGGCAGGAAAGACATCCGGACTAATAGATCATAACGCTCCAGATAAGACTGACCATAGAAATTACACACTCATAAAAAATGAAGCTTCAACGTCAATACTGCCCCATAGTGGGAGGTTGGACGGTGCTGACATGGTCAAACTTTTCAAGAGCGCTGTAGTACTCTAAGTCCGGATGCCCTTCCTGCCGACTTCCAATGACACTTACGAGCCTCGACCTCTGGACCAGAAGATCACTGGGCCAAGCACTTAACCACTGTGCTACGGAGACATTGGAAGCTAACATGGATATTGAAAGCAATAGGGTGTCATGGACATGCGTTGTCAGGGTAGCGGTGCCTAAAACATGGCGGCTTCCTGTGGTTATCAGTATGCTTTGCAAATATTCAAGGTTATTGTCATTTTGATAAGATAACTTGCGATAGATTGCCATTCGGCAAGGATCTACAACTGTTACATGCTTC
The DNA here is from genome assembly GCA_907163375.1 of Prostheceraeus crozeri. Lineage (NCBI taxonomy): Eukaryota > Metazoa > Platyhelminthes > Polycladida > Euryleptidae > Prostheceraeus > Prostheceraeus crozeri. The sequence continues at coordinate 122,962 of CAJQUW010016433.1, read as the reverse complement.
AGTGATTTGATTCCTCTAAAGATCTAGCAATCGGCGCATAGCCGAGCAGATAAAATTGCTATCAATAAAAGCTGTTGTCCATTCTAGTCTCACTAACTTAAACAAATCCAAAAGTCGGATTTCTATGAGTCTGACTATGTCAACACCGTCCAAGTCCCAATGCGGTGGAGCTTTGAAAAAATGAAGCTTTTACGTCACTATTCCCCATACTTGGGAGGTTGGACGGTGCTGACATAGTCAGACTTATGGAGCGTTATAGTACTGTTAGTCTGGATGCCCTTCCTGCCGAGTTCCAATGACACCTTCGGGGCTCGACCTCTGGACCAAAAGATCGCTAGGCCAAGCACTTAACCACTGTGCCACGGAGACCACAATGGTGGAGCAGTGATGTTAAATCATTATCTTCTTTGATGAGTGAATTCCGACTTATGACAGCATTCTTATAGACTTGATTATGTCTTATGATGTTCACGTCGATGGAAATCTCCGGAACATATAGACATTAAAATGCACAAATGCATGATCAGTTTTCAATAAGTCTCTTCTGGGCGTCATATCAGCGATTCACAACCGGGGTACTGCGAAGATGATGCGAATAAAATACATTAAATAAAATATGATACGAATAAAATAATTAAACGTGAATAATTGAGTTGTCTGCATCCGGATGTACATTTTATTAAAAGTAAGTAATTTGAACAAATCAGAAGACGTGTCTGTTCGCCTCACGAGGCACCTTTGTGAACTGGTTAAAATCAAGTTATTGATTAAAAAGACATTAATAATGATGTTAGTAGCATTTCTAATGTACATTTTGACATTTATCTAATTTATAATGAAGGTATTAATCAAATTCATGTTTATTGTAAAATTTTCTCACAACACATCTTCACCGAACGCCGTTCCGTCGTATGTATATCGGTGAACAATTTCTTGACATCAGAATTAAGTAAAACATCATTATTATGAATTCCATTCAATTCTACATTCAAATTTTGTTTTCACTCATTTCTTCATCATCATTCGCGTCAACGGGTGTTACAGCAGCAGTTTCAATGTCACAGTGGGAGTACACCAGGGTTCAGTACTCAGTCCACTCCTTTTTATAATCGTTATAGAGGCGCTATCTTGCAACTTTCGACACGGTTTCCCATGGGAAATCCTGTATGCGGATGACCTGGTTCTCGTTGCGGATAGCCTTGTGGATTTGGAGTCGCGTTTCGCCATGTGGAAAGATAGCCTTGAATCTCGTGGGCTTCGTGTAAATGTGAGGAAGACCAAAGTTATGCACAGCACCTACCAGGACAGGAGAGCTCCAAAACCTGTCGGTAAATTTCCATGCGGCGTCTGTAGACAGGGTGTAGGACGCAATTCTATCTTGTGCTCCTGTTGCAAGCACTGAGTACATCACAAGTGCTCGGGGATCCGTGGACAGCTTAAAGATGACCCAAACTACAAGTGCAAAGTGTGCCGAGGCGAAATTGCTAATCTCGCACAAACGACTCCTACCAATGTGAAAGTCAACGACGAGGAGTATGAAGTTGTTCCAGCTTTCTGTTACCTTGGTGACATGATCGGGCAGTCAGGTGGTTGTAAGGATGGAGTGGTGATGAGAGTGCGTTCCGCTTGGAAAAATTTCCGAGAGCTTCTCCCCGTCCTTACCGACAAAGGTATTCCCTTCAGAACGCGTGGGTACGTGTACAACATGTGTGTCCGCAGCATATTGGTCTACGCCAGCGAAACTTGGCCACTCACCAGTGAGGATGTTGATCGCTTCATCCGGAATGACAATGCAATGGTGAGGTGGATATCTTCAAAGCGACTTGCCGACCGCGTTCCCATGGACGATCTGCGCGTGAGGGTCGGCATTCGAAGAATTGAAGATGTGATACGTACAAGAAGACTGCGCTGGTATGGTCACGTTCAGCGAATGGATGACAACTCGTGGCCTAAGAAAATCCTGTCCCTTGAGGTTCCTGGACCTAACCCACGAGGTCGCCCCAAGAAGAGATGGCTTGACAACATCAAGGAGGATATGCGAAAGCTTGATCTTCTCAACATCAGCCCACAAGATCGAACATCGTGGAGAAATGCCATCAAGATGGACCAACATTCGACGGCGTCCAACCATCGCAATACGGTGAAAAGAAGACGTTAAACGTGGAGTGAGTGAGTGAGTGAACTGCATGCAACTTTTCATTTTTATGTGTCTCATTTTTTAAGTAAATGTTTTACTAGACAGGAAAACAGAACGGATGAGATAGTGACTGATTACATATAAAACACAAAATTTCATGTCCTAATGATTATTTGCGTAAATATCCGCTGTCTGTGAGGTAAACCGCATCGATAACTGCATTTATAAATGCACTACGAATATTTACTAACATTTTGATAAAAACATTGTTCACCGTATCCAAAGTAATAAAGTTCATCGTATCCAATAAGAACTCAACGGTAGGCACCACAAAAAAGCACTATGCTTGACAAGAACGACTGATAATCTGAGGGAATTTTTAGACAGTAATATCAGTAATAGAGAGGCAAAATTGAGAAACTGAATAGAAGCTTTAATTTGTTCCTTCATTAGCGGATGAAGACAAGGAACAACCAGGGAAACAAGGAGTTTACCAAGGAGAAAATGAAGAATCAAAGTCAAAATAAGTCAAAAATTTCCACATTGTAAATCAAATTTCGGTTGCACTAAAATTACAGATCATCAATGTCTTCTACATCTCTTTGGCATAATAGATTCAAGTTCGAAAAGAATTATCAAATTCCCGAACTCACAAATCAAAATTTGACTAAATCGCATTGCTCTGAAACGGACGAGTTGCCTGCCGAGGCCATTAAACAGGCTGTTTTTTCTAAACTCAATAAATATTTTTTAACTCTATTTCGATTTTCAGACTTTAGCTTGCTCTTAGAGTAATCACAAGCACTCCCTTAGATGAAAAAGTGAGAAGGGTGGACTGGCAATAAGGCAGATATTATGGTGAAATAGGCTAGAAAAATAAAATAAAAATGAATATCATTAGGGAGTGATCGAATACGCAATTGTTAATAATTAATTTATTCAATCATGCAAAAATCTATAAATCCAGCTATACTGCATATAAGTATGCATTTAAGTACTGCAAAACTCTTGGAAGGCAATATCCTTTTCTGTTCATTCTTTTCCTTCGATAACGCTTGAGTGATCAGCGAAATATGACGGAACTACTTATTTCCTCTAATAAAATTATCGAGATAATTCCTAGCTCATGATAGGGTGTGCGTCTTCTTCAATGATCATAACTAGGGCAATTTTTTATAACATGTGATATTTTGTCACATTTTTAGAATAAAGTAATATTGGCACATTTTGTGTGTCTCATCATATTTAGTCATATATTGGTCATTTTGCTGTAGTTTTAGACTGCCAGAGTTGCCGGGAAGTAGATATAGAAATGACTGATGCTTTCACAATGACGCAATGTTGGTCTTCTCAGCAGAGCGATACAGTTTGAGGACAGTTCCAATGCATGCATTGCCTACAGATATGAATGCTACCGGGGGCGCCAGGATTGGTTCGTCTGTCGTCTGCCTTTCTTTGCCAGCCAACCGCTGCTTCGGTAGAGCGTTCTTCTCCATGTTGAAGAAGATATTATTATGCAAAGACAGACTTTTCAAACATCAAATGAAGTAAATTACATAACTGTTTTGTACAACAAGCTGTAAATGGGCATACTGTGGTAAAAGTTTGAAATAAAACGTTTTATTTGTCGTGGATTGAACATTTAACTTTTTGTCTGAAAATGAAAACATAATTTTTGCTATATTTTAAGATTTTTAGGTCATATTTTGAGTTTTTTAGGTGATATTTGGTTATATTTAAAGCTTTGTTAGGTCATACTTTTCAATTTTTAGGTCATAAAAAATTCCCCTACTCATAACATTCCCAACATCATGATACCAGACAAGCTTGGCAGTATTCCATATCACAAAAATATCAAAATCTGAAAATGTGTTCTTTAAATGTAGCAATTCTCGCAAGTTTAACAGTGGCTCATTACAGGAGGGTGACAGCACAGGTTATCAAAAGTAAATTGCATTGCAATTAATCATTTACTTCCTTACTTGCAATGCCGCCACCACTTGGCATCGCAGCAAAAACATCCCAGTGAACTATTTGGATACTAAGTTTACTAGATATATCTTATTCACAACTGATCGCCTTCAGGATTCTAATAAGGACCCATTTGCTACAGAACTTATTTCGTATCTCTATATTACAATGCATTTATGAAAATTTTTGGAACTTGCTTCAATAAATGATTACCACTATAATCATGATATATCCAAATGTATCCATTTCTGATTGGTTGGGTAATCAAAAAGATTGATTGGACTGCTTCGGGATTACCATGATTAATAAGATCTGCAGCAAAATCACATTCATCAAGAAGAGACTAAAATTCATCTCTTTCTTTAAGGATAAATGCTTTCCACCCTAAAAAGCATTAACAGACTCATTTTCTACATTCGCCATGTTAGTCAGGTATAAAAGCAGCTACAATTCCGAGACATAAGGTGGAGCTTAAACTATAAGACATGGAAATTCAGCTCTAAGAAGAAAAATAACGTACCCAGAAGCGAGGCCTTGAGCTCCTTCATCTGTGAACGGCGGAATGACAGGTAAAAACCAATGAGGGCTACGAAGATAAGAATAACGGCGATCTGAAAAAATACACTTTTGGGTATAACTGGGCATGATGATCTTCATGAAATATTTCATGTCAAAACTAGCACTATGATCTTCATTATGCGATGGAACAGTTGTTTTGTCTCATTGTTATACACTGGTGAATGTCTCAATTCTTTGTTCAAAGTACAGTGCACTCCGGTTAAGCAGGAGGGTTTGGGAGCGAGAGTTCCATCCCACTTATCCGAAGGTCCCGCTCAAGCGGAGTAGCAATGTTCGAGCTCATTTTAGCCTGAATAAGTACTATGTGAGCTAACTTTTCGTTATTCTATTGATAGTGGCGCTTGTACATGGTCATAAAGGCTCCCAATACCATCCGGTTTTAAGGTTTCAGATTGAAAAGCATGTTTGTCTATCTATTACATGTATTTGTTAAAATGCTTGTAAAACACGGAACAATAGTTGAAACTTATTCGTCAGCTGTGAAAGGAAATCAAATCTCTATCTAAAGAAGAAAGGAATGTTCCTCCTGAACGGACGCATTACGTTTGTTGGAAATGTTTCTTGATTTTTCCCCCTTATCCGGAGTGCACTGTAAAATGAAACACAGCAATGGCAACGATCATGCGACCTTTTTAATGAAGACCTATGCAGGGTCCTTTCACTCTCTCAAAACTCGGAGTATTTTGCACTCATGACTTAAAGGAGATGACAGAAAGAGGAATGTAATGTCAAATAATCAGGGAGGAAGAATTCAAAACTTAAGAGGCGCTAACATGTTTTTGGTAGGGACAATTGAACAATATTTTTCCTTGCGTTCATCGAGAGTGATCTAATTCATTGATTTCTTTTCATAAGTCCTAGCTTCATTCATGGATGGTTCACTTCTGTGCTAGGGGTGAAAATTCTGTGAAGAAAACAGTGCAAATACCCTGAGATAATTGATTGAGATGATATCTGGTCGTCGAGGATTTGTATACAGCCACCATTCTTCTTTATGAATAGCACGGAATCTTGGATATATCCTTTCCGTATTCCTACAATAAATTGAATTTCACTGAAGCCCTGCATAATAGAATCAAGCCACAAAGATATTCTTACGCATAAAGGAAAAGCAGAACTACACGCAAACAAATTTCAAATCCAAGTCCGATATCCATTTTCTGAAATGAAAAAAAGAACTTCAGTTTTCGATTTTGAAATCTCTCTTATGTTATTCGAGTAGCAGGCGTGTGAGAATGACGAAGTAACCATTTGTAAAAACAATGATCATTCGTGATGTGTGACGTTTAATGCAGGGTGCATTTAGACATCGATGTTCTCGTAAACAGAGTCACTCACGACCTACATGAAACATAAGGCCTGATGCCTGCTCTTGCAGAACCTAACGTGTTCAGGCCCTGATTGATTTAAGAAATCTCAGAAACTGCACATTCTTCAATTTCCACAAGCCTCATTGATTCTACATGTACACATAACACGTCACATGTTATATCAATGTATTGACATAATCAGTTGAGTTTCAGATAAAGGCATCTCCGAAATTCAGCATTCATTTAATTTAAGATCAATCAGCCAACATTGCAGATTATGGATGTATCACCAACTTTATCATCTCATTGATATTTGAAATCACACATACACTCATGCTCTTCATGCTTGATTCTCTACCATGCTTTTCAAATGAATCAATTAGTTAATGTGACGAACATCCAAAGCCACAAACAGAATTTTCAGTAAAGATCTATCCACATCACAGCATTTGGAGAAAATCTCGAATTGCCGAATGATTATAAACACTCATTTGTAGATATGCTGTCAGTTAATTGATAATTTACTTGAGTTGATTGACTGATTAGTTTAAATCCAATAGCAACAACAATTAGTTCCAAAATCGCTCCCTTATGACTACTCCGTATGGTATATATTTCCCTTGCAAATTCATTGATTTCTGTTCTTTTTTTGGTGCATTTTTCATTATTCATAATGTTCTCCATGAAATATTGTCATTAAACTTTGAGTGTGTTTAAAGCAGGTGTTCAGCAGGCATTCGGATAGTCTGCTAGTTATCTGTGTGCTAGTGTTCTGCGTGTGCGTCTGTCGAGTGATTGTTCTGACTTGCGAGTTGTGGGAATTGCTTTAAGGACTTTTGTTGTCTCGTCAGGGTGCCAGGCATGTACCGACAAGATGAGTGGTGTTTAACTAGTTGTTTTCTTGTCATGTTGGATGGTTGTATGAGTGGGTGCATGACGAACTTGCAGGTGGTGGAGAGGGTGTGCTTTGTGTTGTCTGTGGAGGGTGTGGATACTTTTGATGGGTATTTGTTTCGAAGCAATCCCCGGACAGGATCATCCAAGCAATCTCAGATCCAATTCAAAGATTTCTTCAATTGTCACATATTGTTACCTGTTCAATAGCAGCATCAATAAGGTAGTGTTAGATATCATGATGGTGCAGCATCATGGTGTTAGATATCTCGGAGTCAATTTCGCATGGTGTCAAATGCCTTAGGGTGCGTTTACACGTGGAACTGGATTTCTGACACTTTTCGATCCATGATGAGTCAGATAAGAATGAACAAAAAATAGAAACAAAGACATGTCTTCATTCAATCGTGCTTCGTGCGTCATCAGGCAGATTCCAGACAACAGAGTTTTAATGATTGGTGATAAAAGGGAAATGCATTGATCTCATCAGCTCATTCTGAGTGTCAGTGAAAAGTGTCAGCTAAAGTTCATACGGCGGCCTGTTGATAATAAGCTTTTGAGATCAACGCATTTCTCTTCATCACCAATTATTAAAATACTATTGTCTGGACTCTACCTGATGACGCACGAAGCACGATTATTGAAGGCATGCTTTTGCTTCCTTTGTCTGTCCATTCTTCTCTGACTCATCGGAGATCGAACACTGTCAGCTATAAAGTTGCAAGTGTAAACGCACCCTCCTAATTTGAAGCATTATCGTCACTACCCCCGACAGGGCCTTGACGGTGATGGCATTACCAGACCTTTCTTTTGATATTTTCAGTTCGGGTGTCCTTCCTGCCAACTTCCAATGACATTGTCGGGCCTAGCATGTACCCAATGCGTCACAGATACTTCCATTATCAAGCTTAAAAGTGTGAAAATCAAAGTGTGATTAATCAATTTCTTTCCTGAATTCATTTTCTACTTTGTTGTCCTCCTGTATTAGTATTAAATAAAAGATTGACGGTCACACAAATACGATGATTAATGATGAATTTCCACCATTCGTACTGAGGAACTTTGCACTTTTTACTTTCCAAATGATTGTTGAAAGATGTAATGAAAAGCACTTATGATTGAAAATTACATTACAATACTACAAGTGCATAAAACCGATATCACAAACTACAGCGCTTCCCCGACACTTGAATTATCTCTTCAACATTATACAAGTTCATTGTTGAATCACATCACAATGATTGACAGAGACAGCAAACAGAGTTTTTATTTATTGGATGAGATCTAGGACACTCACATCTAATCACGTTGAATTCTTGGAAATCGCACTCATGAGCCAATTCGGAAACCTCATCCTATTTTTAGACTCAGTATTTGCACAGACAATTGACTGTTCCAGATAATGGACTGAATAATTCCTGCTACGTCTATAGAGACTACACACATTCAACCGTGGATAAGCTTTCCAATTCAACGTATTTCCGCACTTGCATATGCTCCATATACTCCCATCTTATGATATATGATATCATATGCTTATAATTGAAGATTTAAACATTAGACTTAAGTTTATCAAGCGATGCTTCGGATTCCGTCACTGAATCAGGTGATGATTGCATTTACCACGTGATGAAGTGACATTTTGTTGAACACGGAACAACAGACAATAAGCAGATTTCATTTACTACAAGCATGCTAGACATGCTTGGATCTGATTTATCCAGGGATTCAAAATCAACGAGTTCAATAAGTTGAGGATCACTATTTTTGAGTCCTCTCTCTGGTGCATCAAAGATGTACGTAGAAAGGTTGAGAATACAAGGGGATTCAGGAAACACGCGCTGTGATTCGCATTGCCAACATTGATCTTCCGCATTCCGGAAGATTCTCATGCCTGATGTAGACGACCGGCAGCCGCAAGAATGTCAACAGTTAAAGGAACGAAAAATAATTGTCGATGAGCTTTACGGGAATGAATGAAATGAATGCAGCAACAATGAGAGATGCAATACGTGTACTTCTTCTGGTAAGCTGTTTGCATTTCGACATCAACTCGTCACAGAAAGTCTGACAAAACGACCGGTTGTGAGCATATGAACAGAACGCGATCAGATGTTCTCGAAATTCGGCACATCAGGAGAACGGCCTCTACTTACTGGTGACGAGTCGTCTGAAAAGATATTTAAATCAATAATTAATTGGTATGCCTTCTGGGCACTAATGGGTCATCCCACCCAAGTTTTCAACTTTGTCTAAAAACTGCAAAAATGAATCAATCTTCACCGAACTTCAAGCAGACATACTTATGCATATTTTCTACCCACATGTAAAAGTTTATGCAAATTGGACAAGTACTTTAGACATTGGAGACGACAACGTGAAGTGTAGCGATATCAACAGCTTGATTTGACTTCGTCGTTGGTTTGACTGTTCGACGCATTATTGTCATTCGTGTCTGCATTGTTCTCTCTCCCTCTTCGTCTCATCCCCTGCTATTTAAAATCTTCCCGCGACCATTACCTTGCCACACCTTTCTTAAGCTAGAAATGTTAGTATAAGGAATGTGGACTGGTCATTATCACTTCACGAGTTGTCGGGAAATGACTTAGTTGACCTCAAGTGCTTTCTGCTCAGACAAAGTCAAACCAAGCTGCAGGCATCGCTGCACTTCAAGTTATCGTCCCTAATTCAAAAAACACTTGTCCGATTTGCGCAAGTTTTGCATGTGGGTAGAAAATATACTTGACTACATATCTCTAAAGTTTTGTGCCGTTTGATTCATTTTTACAGATTTTAGACAAATTTGAGTACCTGGGGGGAGAGATAAACCATAAGTACCATACACGTGAAATTTCGCCTGATGCAAACCTCATAATGCATGCCCTCTGCCCTGGTCCATCACAGGGTAGTTAACCCGGCCAAAGGTAGGTAGAGCCAATTCTCTACTCTACACTTTGGTAATTCCTGTCTGGCGCGTCCACGTCGCGGGGGTGGGCATTGCGGGAGCAATGGCTAAGTTCAGACAGGGACCCAGTGCTGCGGGGTATATCGCAGAACCCGTGCTAGGGTTACGGCGAAGACCAACGGCGGATCCTTTGAAGACGGATTCTTGAGGGCGAATCCATCAATGGAGAACCAATTGGTTGACTGACCCTGGAAGTCAACGGCGGCAACGGCGGACGAACAACCAGGAAGAGTAATGGTGGTCCACTCCAGTCCACTTTGCAGTAGGCAACGGGAAACCACTGCAATATCACCTCCCAAGTTCCAATCATGATGCAGTTTACAATGGGAAATCAGAGAAACAACAGCGTCAAGGATATTCAAAAGAATGTCTCGCTCGGTCGGAAGTATCATGGACCTCAGGTGAACTCGGACCGTCAACACGCTACTGAGGAAAATCGCATGCGTATTGCTCACTGGAATGTAAGAACCATGTCATCACCGGAAAAGATCGCAAATGTTGAACTAGAAATGAAGAGATTGAAGATCGACATATTGGGAATATCTGAAATGAGATACAAAGCCACAGGCGAATTCAATACAAATCAGTCTCGTGTTTTCTTCTCTGGATATGAAAGAAAGAAAATAAACGGAGTTGGTTTTATTGTCTCGAAGAAATGGAGTCGTAGTGTGAGAAATTATTGGTGCAAAAATGAAAGAGTAATGTTGATTCAAATTGAAAATGCTCCCCGAAATATAAATCTTATTGAGGTATATATGCCGACCAGTCTGCAGACGATCAATTGGTAGAAGAGGTGTATGAAGACATCAAGGAATTAATGAAAATAATCAAAAATAATGAGCCGTTATACATTCTTGGAGATTTTAATGCCATTGTTGGAAAACAGTGTGAAGACAGCAAGGAAGAAATAGGAAATTTCAGTTTAGGAGTCAGAAATGATCGCGGCACCCGGTTACTCGAATTCTGTCAAGAGCTAGACTTGAAAATTACGAACACCCTCTTCGAACACCACCCTAGAAGACTTTATACTTGGATAAGCCCAGATGGGAAAACTAGAAATCAAATAGACTACATCATCTGCCGCAAGCGTTTCAAAAATTCAGTCAAGAATGTTCGAACATACCCTGGAGCAGATGTAGGTAGCGACCACACACTTTTGGTAATGGACTGCAGAACAACACAGAAAGGGTAAGAAGAAAACCTCCTGAAACCAAGATGGAACCTCGAAGCCATGAAGAACATCGAAGTGAAGAAGAAATTTCAATCAGAATGCGAACGACAGCTTCAAAACAGCACATTTGAATGGAAAGACGTAAAAACAGCGGTGATCTCAAGTGCAACCACCTGTATCGGTACCCGGAAAATTATTCCTCGTAAGCCGTACATCACGAATGAAATAGCAAAGAAAATGGAAGAAAGACGATCACTCAAAAACAGGAAGGATGATGAATCAAAGAGACGATACCGAGAGCTACACAATCAAATCAGACGTGATGCCAAAAGATCGAAGGAAGAATGGTGGACAAGAAATTGTGAAGAAATTGAACGACTGATGAAAGAGAGTAAGACTGACCAAGCGTACTACAATATCAAACAACATCTACGGAAACCGTCGTACAGATCAACAATGATAAAGTCAAATATTGGAGAAAACTTGATTGAACCTGAGGATGTGAAAAACAGATGGGAAGAGTATATTGGTGAATTATATGGGGACCCAAATTACAGTCCGAGACCTATCTCCGAGAATGCAGTACAGGAAGTTAACTCAATTCTCAATTCCGAAGTAGAGATGGCGATAAAAGACTGAAAGTCGGAAAAAGCCCTGGAGTTGACGAGATCCCAGCTGAATTGATTAAAAGGGCTTGAGCATGTTGGGACGATAACGATAACTCAAATGTGCAACAAAATCCTTGAATCTGGAATCTGGCCCGAAGATTTCACGAAAATCATTTTGATCCCCATTCCCAAAACTGTGCGTGCTACCGACTGCAAGAACTATAGAACAATCAGTCTGATTTCACATACATCAAAAGTACTTCTTGCCATTATCGAAAGAAGAATCACAACCAGAATAGAAGAACATCTTACTGAAGAGCAGTTTGGCTTCAGATCGAAACGAGGAACGAGAGATGCAATAACAGCAATCAGAACGCTAAGTGAAAGATATATCGAAGCCAATCGATCATTATTTGTTGCCATGATAGATTTTGAGAAAGCGTTTGACCGAGTCAATTGGAGTACCCTGTGGAACATTCTCGTCAACATTGGAATAAATGAAACTGAAGTAAACATTATAGCACAGTTATACCAGCATCAGAAAGCAGTCATAAAAGTAGGTAATGATCTCACTGGAGAAGTCCCTATTCTGCGTGGAGTACGTCAAGGATGCATCATATCACCAATGCTCTTTAATGTGTATATACAATTCTTAGCTAACGAAGTAAATTCAAAAGTGGCAAATCACGGAGTCAATTTGTGTGGAAAAAGAACAACAGCGATTAGATATGCAGACGACCAGGCCATGTTATCTTCGAGCCTCAGAGGACTTCAAATCATAATGAACAGCTTAAATGACACTGCAGAAAAGTACGGCATGAAGATCAACACTAAGAAAACTAAAGTTATGATATTTTCGAAAACAAATTCGCCTTCTCCTTTCACATTGCGAGTGGGAAATGAAAGTTCTGGAAAAAGTCGACAATTTCAAGTATTTAGGCTCAATTCTAACAAGTGACGGACGATGTACGAAAGAAATAAGGTCAAGAATCTCTCAAGCGAAACAGTCCTATTTCAAGAAAGTACAAGAAGTGACCACGACATCCAACAGCATTGAATTCAAGAAGCGTATGGTAAAGACCTACTGTTGGAGCACCCTTCTTTACGGTTGCGAGAGCTGGACACTCAGACATCGTGACGTCAATACCTGGAGGCAGCAGAGATGTGGTTTTGGAGAAGAATTATGAACATCAAGTGGACTAACAGAGTAACAAATGATGAAATTTTGATGAAAGCAAATGAAAAACGATGCCTACTGAACACCATCACGAGTCGAAAAGGCAACTATGTGGGTCACCAACTCCGACACGATGGCATTCTCACCAAAACCCTTGAAACGAAGATCAACGGGAAGAGAACAAGAGGAAGAAAACGAGCGAGGTGGCTGGACGATCTCAAGTGGAAAGCCGGGGTGAATTCATATGGAGAATTGAAACGTCTGAGTGAAGATCGAGAAAAATGGAAGAAGTTTGTGACGAACATTTAAGCAATGACTTTGCAGTTATCTTTGACTTTGTTTCTTTCTTTCCTATTGTTGTATTGTGTGTGACCTACCACATGGTAGACTACAAAAATATATAAAACCTCATAACCAACGTTCTGATGCGGTGGAGCAATCTGAGTCAATCGTTCATTTGAGACTTCTCGTCCGTATTGAAAATTGGCTTCCACATCTGCTGCGTCATATCTGTTCCATGTATGACACCCAGTTGCATCCAGGCGAACTCTGTCTCACTTTTTGATCGTTCAAATCGCTCTTTATGTCTCACAGCCATAAAGAAGACGTGGTACTTCTATTCTTCCCCCCCCACATTTTTCAAGTTTTCCAAAATCATCAAATTTCGCCAAAGTTTGTCACATTGTGTTTTGAATAGACTTGAGTTGTCACTGAGTGACACTACTTGAACCGTGGGATGAAAGATTGGTCCCTTGGATACTCAGTTAGAATACAAGGTACACAGGGTTGCCAAACTCGTCCAGAAAAAAATCCGGACGCTCTAATGTTATATCATCAGAGTAAATATAAACATTAATTGCCTTCTGTACTTAACTGTGAATGGAAAATAATCATTATGCGCAAGATTGTCATCAATATTATGCGTATCTCTTTTCCTCGTCATTCATAAATGACAGGTGATTTTGAATGAAAAATCGCAGCTTTTATGAACCCGCAATATATTCAATTAGCAAATACATCAATAAATCTCAGAAGCCTTGAGAATATTTCACAAATCTTTTTAACAAATATAGGCAGTACAAAGCTATATGAAAATTGATCAGCGCGTCTATGATTTCGTTAAATGATTGAATCAACAAATCTATAAAAATAAACATTAGTGCGCCTATGATTGTGTTAAGAATCAAAAAAAATCTATAAAGAATACAGCGGTGTATCTATGATTGCCAGAAAAACAAATCTTTATAAAAGTACATCAGTGCGCCTATGATTGCGCTACCAGAAAAACAAATCTATATACAAATACATCAGTGCGCCTATGGTTGGGTTATGAATCAACAAATCTATAAAGAATACAACGTTGCATCTGTGATTGCGTTACCAGAAAACAAGTCTATATAATAATACATCACTGATAGACAAAATGATCACTATCAATAAAAATACGTCAAGTATAAACAATCTAGCTCACTGAAATCTGTCCATAAAAACAATCCGATAAAAAATTCTTCTTTGGCAAAAACAATTATTTAAATAGTCTAAAAATTTGCGTTCATGATTCTTCATCATCACTAGCACTATCGTGCTCATATGATTGGAAGTATCGCCGGGATGAGCTTCGAGCTAAGTCGATGAGGGACTGAGTTACTGAAAAATGTTGTAATCCATCGATATTTTTCAAATGAGATCGCACTCGCCGGATACCGTTCAGAGTTTCGGGGTGGAGAAGATTTCTCTCCTTTGTGACTACAGCTGCATTTACACTAAATCCTCTTTCCTCAGCAGCATTGTGTGGCTGAATACAAAGCAATGCCTGCACAAGAACTTTGATCAGCGGATATTTGTGCTTTTCGAATATCTTGCTCCAATAAGCATTTAGCCGTTCTTCCTTGAGTGGCTGAATATCATTGTTGATTGCCAGCTGTTTCCATTCCTCGATTAATGGTTGCATGTCATCAACTTTTATTGTGGGACTGAAAAAAAAGAAACGTCAAGTTTTTCAATTTTGTTGTCTTGTCATTATCCGACTGAAACGTGCGGTTTTGTGGACACAGCAATGTCAACTTTCGCCACAAACGCATGTGTTCTTTTTGATCAAGTTTGAGATTGCTCATGGTTGCGTGGAAAGCCTCCAAATAAAAAGCCTTCGCTTCGAGTTTGAAATGGGTCATTTTGGCAGACTGCAAATTTTTCAGACATAAACGTTCGGTTCGGTGGCCACTGTCAACGTCTGATGAGTGATTTTCAGGGGCCGTGCTTGATGTTGAAATCCTCGACACGACGATGTCTTCACAGACAGAAGGCAGCAAAAATCGTCCGCCTAGAGAAGCCATCATACCACAAATTCTATACACATACTCCGTCCCAATGGGATCGTCTCTCTGTAAAAATAATTGCATTTCTTGAAATAGGGGAAGCGCTTCCGATAGAAAAAGGAGGTAGATGTCTGTCTTCTTTGATGCAAATGCGCTGCGAAGTCGCTCATACCGATCATTCTTTGCCAAATCTGCCAATCCTTTTTTGGGCAAATAGTGGACGAAATAGGTTCGAAGCGCATCAAGGAGCGTGAGAACTCGATTCACAAAATGAAGTAAGGTCAAAAACCTCGTCCCACTATGATCAATTAGTTTCAAGTTCGGTAAATCCAGCTCGTCTCGCAGAGCAGCGAATTCTTCGGATCTCAGAGCTTACCCTTTGAAGAAATACTTCATGTCGAGTGCACATTGAAGCACATTGAATTTCAGTTTACCCATAGCTTTTTCCACGAAGTTGTGCAATGTATGTAGCTTGCAAGAACCAAAGTCTATAACATCCGGATTAGAAGATGTGAACAGTTTTATGAAGGCTGTCATAACATGCACGGTTGATGGCAAGTACGTTTTTGGCTGAGATGTTCACGGTTTTCAGAAAATTCATTACTTCAGCATGAATTATCTCAGCACTACAAAGTTTGGGTGGCGCTCGGTTTCCTGCAAGAGTCTCAATCACATCTTTCCGGTCTATTTTCATGTAAATCGAGGTCAGGAATTCTACACGGATTCTTTGCTGATTGGAGCACCAGAAAATAGCAGTCAAATCGAGCTGCTTGTACCCAGATGAATTGTTCGTCTCATCTAGGCAAAGTGTGAACAAACATGCAAATCCGAGCTTCATTGTTCTGGCCGCGCTGCCTGAAGAACAGTTACGGTAGAATGAATTCTTCTATACAATACAATTTGCAAACACATTGACAAGTCAAAATATATTTGTGCAAATCCAAGAAGTAAACTGTTATGACAACAGCATAGTGCATGTATAAAATTACCCAAATTGGACCCTAGTAGTCTGTGAAAAAAGCAGTTTTTTTTTAAACGGGTAAAGAAATAACTGACGAACATTAGTATGGATTCGATAAAAATCCGGAAATTTGATTGTTTTGACAAAAAATCCGGACTTCAGCAGATTCTGTCAACAAATCCGGACAAAATCCGGACGCATGGCAACCCTGGGTACAGCTGTGATCATGAACTTCTTGTGATTGTTATCTACGACGAACAGTTGTCTAATTCTGAGGCTGCAGATGTTCTACAAGCCAGATAAGAGGAGTTTTACACACTCAAACGCTATGTGACGTTAGTGAAACTGTCCGTAAGCAAGAGAAGATCGTTGACGATGCAATACTTTCGGGTGCCAACAACAGAAATGTGGGGGGTGGAAGAATAGAAGTACCGAAGACGGGATTGGAGAACTCCTGTCACTTTGAAATTTTGCATTAATCGTCAGATATCAATCAAATGATACCCCTTCTCAATTTCAAAGAGGAAATCAATTTATAAAACACTGTATCTACATGCATCCAATATCCAACTTACGATAGAAATCGCATAGCAAATTGCAGTCCCTCACATAGAAAAAAGATTTATTCAAAAAACGATGGCGAAATCAAAGTAGTCGAGAACTAGATACTATCTCAGCACCACATCAGCAACTTATGCTGCTTATGCAACTGCAAAACCCGAAAAAAACTTCCAAAAAGTTCCGCTTGTCTACATTCACTCCTCGTTATTTGTCAGTTGAGCCCCAGGCGTGAGGGTGCGACCTTAAACATGCACCCTCAAACTTACTTCTTTCTGATGCGTATCATTCATAGACCTATTCTAAAAGAAAATATAGCGCACAAGAATATGTATTAAAATACAAAAATTAATAAATTCAGACGCACAAAAGAGACGAATAGAGGAAAAGGCGAAGACAGGAAGTAGAAAGATAGGAAGACGAAGCTTCATATGTCCTCCATGAACTTCGATGTGCTGTGATGCTATCTATCCACAACACTGCGACTGGTGCAACATGTGCGTAAATACAAGCGATGTCAATTTATCAGATAAAAGTTACTTAGCTACACAAATCATCGTGGGTCTCTACATTTTTCGATATCGAATATTCATCTCATCAAATTACATTCTGAAATCAAAGAAATCACAGATGATCGAGAATTTCGTTAATTAAATAATTTTTGGTGACCGAAAATATCTGCAGAAAGTTGATTAATTCATTCTAATTCTCAACTACATCAGTCTACAAGGTCAACAACGTAAATCAATGCAATGTACGGAATAAACTCATTGAGCATGAAAGTGATGCACGGACGGAATTATTGGGATTGTTAAGAGCATTCAATCAGATTCCTCTCTAAACGGCGCTGCGGTGAGGAAAGCAATTACAACCAGTGTTACAACATGCGTTTTTCATTCATTTCTATTTCCCGACCGAATGTTCTATCGTTGATTATAGTTGCCCTTGGAAAAAAAGACCACACTTGCAGCGGTGACACTAAAACTGCACTCTTTTCCTTCTCACTCGAGCATATTTCACCTTACATCTCTTCTACGATTCAAACTGTAGATGCAATGCTGAGATATCGAAGCTTGTGCTTTCTAGGAGACTTTATTTAGTTTGCTCTTACATTTCTACTGAGATTGAAGCCGTGGCTTCTAGACAGAAGACTTGCTACCTATCTTTTTTCGAATTGAAATTAAGAATTTGACAAAAAAGCCGTGTCGTTTATCGGTGGAAAAGATCAAGATGCAGCCTTCTCTTATGGAGGCCGTGAAGGTGAGATAGTTCTTTTGTTCTTATGTTGAAAGACATTTATATAGGCACTGTGATAAATAAATAAATGAACGTTGTTTATACTCGGAAGCACATTAGGCATGGAGCCTTTCTTCCATGTGGCCGAGTTGTCATTTACCACTCTCATTCTTTCTCGTGCTGAGTTGTTTAGCAAGAATGCAGAGTGTACCTATTTTAAAAGTCTTAGGTTCGACCCGACCAAGATTTGAACCAAAGTCTCCCGGACGCAGAGCGAACACTCTACCACAAGGCCACAGCGCCGGCATGATACTTTTAAAGTCGCTCCGATTCGCTGCAAAACAAGTGCTCGCGATTGTAGTAATAAATTCATTTTAGAGTAACTCCGCAATAATGATGTCAAGCCATGTGTTTTACAAATTTGAATACTATGCGAACACAAGCCTATTTTCGCATTTTTCTATTGTCCGTGATTGTGCATTGATGGCAACGATCCTTCAGAAATGAGGAATTTTGCAATCGACCAACCCTATCTGCATATTGGCAATATTGATATTCGCGACGGTCACAACAACATGGTTAGTCAATAAATACTCAAAATCGAGGAAACTACACTAAAAAATCACCCTTCGAATTGGATTTTCTCGATTGTAAGATAAATAATTTGCTAATAATTCACTGAAATAAAATTTTCAGCAACAACGACTGAAGCATAATGCCACAATTATGCAAAGCAAGCAGCTGTCAAGTTAAAGAACATAGAAATCGAATGATCTATTGAAGAATCAATGACTTGATTAACATTTCAATCAGATAGCTAGTGTAAGACATAACCGACAGAAGTTCGACACCTGTGAGAGCCGAACAATTGCTTGACATTTCGATGTATCTGAACAGCATCGACTTTGTCGCTCCGCATCACAGATTTTCCTGAAGATCCGCATCTTTCTCGAGAGATTCTTTAAACCGGAGATGTATTCAGACTGTTACTGAAGAGAGTAATGAAGTCAAATTTATTAACAGCCTTCTTTTCTTCATTATGAAATGTGCAACAAAATGTTGAAAAGTGCATGAATAATGCATTGAGAGTTAACAACACGAATAAACTCTATTCAAAATGAACATAATATGTTCACAATATAAATTTATCAACAAAATAAGAAAGTTCATCTCAGTAGTGAAAAGAAAGACTTCACATTTCTTCTATGAAGTCAGAAGATCACTTATCTTTCATTTGCTGAAACTTGACTGTCAATAACACAAAATTTCCGTTGCATGATGGGTGCATAAGGTTGAAAGAAAGGTTCGCCTCCTAGCATTTCAAGAAGACAGTGGAGTTAACCCCAAGGTGTGGAAACTATGAACGATAAAATTGATGGTGGCACACGGGATCTAGTCAACGATATTCCGAATGGCAAAAGATTCGGAGAAAAATCGCGAGTGGAATCATTTTCAAGTTGGTTATGAATTTTACTAGTAAAAACAATTAAGTGAATTACGTACATTTACAAGTTTAGTCCCTTATTTTGCACTGAAAAGTTAATTCAATTGAGAACGAATCTTCAATTATCTCCAATCTTCATAATCTCCATAAGGCTTCAAAATTATTTTCAATTAATTTCGATTGAGAGGAAATATATTGGAGATATACAGTGAACATATATTTCATCGGAAGGTAAAAGCTGGACAACTCTACTACCTGGGACTGTACATAGCGAACCACTTACGTGTGTCAATCACGCCCACGATACGACATTTAATAGCAGAAACTTCTTTATCAAATCGGACCGATCAACCGATTACAAGCCTCACAAATAAGTGCGACAAGCAACATTTGACCACTCACCTCAAGGCATTAAGTCCAACATCTACCAGTACCAAATTCCAATGCGAAAATTGATAGATGGACAATCAATTTGATTATTTTGTAATTTTCAAAATCCTCTAATTGACATTTGATCATTAAATATGTTTAGATGCACTAAGGTAGAACAGCTTAGAGCAGTGGTTCCCAACCTTTTAATGTATCAGTACCACTTGAGATCCTACACGGTCGCCGCGTACCACCTAGTCTCAAAGAAAAATCTTCGTCTTTTGAGACTATGAAAAGTGATAAATTGCATCGAGTTTTGTCGTCTATCTAATTTTCTCAAGCTGACCAACACTTTTCCTAATCGATTTGGTCTGTGACATGAATAGATTACATCATCATCATGAAACATATAGCCCATCATCTGATGAGCCAGCGCGTACCATCTGATGAGCCCTCGCGAACCACAGGTTGGGAACCCCTGGCATAGAGCAAAGTAATCTGAATCGAATTTTTGGAATCAACTGATCACCTAAAAAGACAACAATGAAGCAAGAGCAAACAGTGCGTAACTCAAAGAAAAACGATGATTTATCGCAGTTAACCATTTGATGCATTCAGATGAAATGAAACAACGCCTTTCGCAGAAATTGCACGACCAAGCAGGCTAAATATCATTCCAAAGTTGATTAATCATCATCCATAATGTGAAAACTGATTCAATTAATCTCTTTAGCATTATTAAATAGTTATTTCAAAGCTATTCTACATCGAAATTTCACCGATAATCGTGATAAATGAATCATATCTAAGTAGATTTCTGATGTGTAACTCTAAGCATGCATCTCCGAAATGACAAGCAGTCATAACTATTGATGAACAATGTCATGAATTAGCATAGATCTACATGACAGAGAACAACGAAACAGTAGTTTTACCGAAATCAATGCAATGTCACGAACTGAGACTTTGATTGATTGCCATGAACTCTGCTAGTGACAAATAACCTAGGCAGTCTGACCATAGTGAACATAAATAGTCTAAAATGCAATAATGTGTTTATTCTGGATGTATCAATAATACTTTTTGATAGGATTCAATTCGACAACATTTTTTTCTACTTCGTGTACGTGCAGCAATCCGTCAGCCACATGGATTTACATGTTTTTCTTTGATCATGTCTGACGAGAACTCGGCAAGGTACATCAGTGTACAGTACAGTAGTGGTGGAGTGTACATCATTCTGCGAAAGCCGCAAATGACAAAGAAACATGATTAAAACGTCAGTGTAAGAAAAGATAAATCGTTAAGTATATGATCATTTTCATGTTCAATCCTTCAATGCCACTTTTCTTTTGAAGGTGTGATTTCAGATATGATTACTCCATAGCTGATGTTTACACCCTAGAACCTTAAAGGATTTTTCCAGCCAAACGTTGCGGCAGTTGCTATAGGTTTCCACAACACATTTCGATGATATGTTTACTGATTGTACAGCGGTAAGTGTTCGGCAGTCGCTTTTATATTGAAACTTCCCCACAAACTACTGACTGTTTTACTATTAGTGCATTTTTGAATGACGGGGAGAATTACTTGATCAGATAACAAAAAATCTGAATAATCCAGAATAAATTGCAATAACTTTTATCAGACCTAGATACGACGTACAAATGACACACCGACTTTAATAAACAAAATGTAACAAGTGTCAAAAATCTGTTACATAACAGATAGCCTACACATTGTTTCATCTCATCTGGAATGCCATAACACTGTCCGACCTTCATAGCTTGTGCACCGTACCTTCACTTGATATAGTTTCATCCTGGATGACAAAACAAATAATAGTTTAATGAGATTAATTATTGAGGTCAATGATAATATCGTTATGCAAGTACTGAAGATGGACAACTTTATATAACAACTGATAAGATGAAAAACAAATAGTACTATTTGAGCAGTGTGGAAATAAAAAAAGTGCGTATGTCGTTATACTTTCATCAAATTATCTTTGAAATTCAATGTTATAAAATTGCTTTGTTGCTGGTTGATACTATCGACTTGATTTATGCCTTAACTAAATAAGATCTCTACTACAGATTGTTTCATAAAAAATGGATCACCCTTAAACATCGCCTTAACTTCAACTTTGTCTAACTCCGCCAAACTTGAACGAATTTCTCTGAAATTGGAAGATATGTCAGTTGTGCTTACTAATATCATTGTTGGAAATTTCAAGCATGAATATTGAGTTGTTTTCCTGTTATAGATAAAAAAGTAGTAGCTAGATAATTTGATCTTCATTTAGCAATGTTACACAAAATCATACCTCACTCTTACAAAATTACATTTGTTTCCTTTGTTATGTAATATGTTGTTCTACAAGCCAAAAGCTATCAAGCAAAACAAAAATAAAGAAAATCGGTCAATCAGAGCCAGTATAGCACCATCATTCATCAACAATAATGTAACTGCTACATCTGATTAACTGGACTTCATGTTCCATACCTTCCTGACTTCGTTGCGGTGGTGTTGGCAGCACTCCTGATTGCTTTCAGCTAGAAATCTATCTCTTACCGGTTGAAAACAATACAAAGCACAATGAACAATAACGAGATCGCATTCACAAAAGGCAAAGTGTCAGCCTTGCTAGAACTAGGGTTTTCTTTGCGAGCTACAAGCAAGCGACTAAATGTCCCTTACACAAATGTGCATCGATGGCATAATGATGATTTTCGACTCTGTCGTAAAGAGGGCTCTGGCCGTCCACGCAAAACATCCAAACGTAGAGACCGCCTAATTTTGAGATTTGTTAAAGTTGATCCAAGTCTCTCGTTAACTGAGATGGCTGCAATAGACTCGTCTATTTCTAAGTCCACTATTCGTAGAAGACTTATTGAGTCGAATTTCAAGAGCTGTAAGAGGCCCTCTCAGATCGAATTATCAGATCAGCATACAAAAAGACGTCTCAGATGGCCAATGAGTCATTGTCACTGGTGAAATCAATGGGATCGGGTTGTCTGGTCTGATGAGGCATCAGTCCGTCTGAAGGATAGTGATGGTCGATTGAGATTATGGATAAAATCTGATCAGGAAATTCCGAGACATTTACATCGTCCCCGGGTACAAGGTGGTGCGACTCTACTGATTTGGGCTGGCATTTGGACCAATGGCCGCTCTGAACTTCACATGCAGCAAGGAACCATGAGTTCTGAACGCTATGTGAATGTTTTACGAATGAACATTGGCCAAATGACAGATCAACTTGGTGATCCATCGACTTGGTTATTTATGGATGATAATGCTACGTGACACAGGAGTAGTAGAGTCAACTTATGCAAGTCTCAATTAGGGCTTAGGACATTATCTTGGCCAGCTCGTTCTCCTGATCTGAATCCCATAGAAAATGTATGGAGTATTCTAAAACGTAACGTTCGTCGTTCACTGCTACTTACAGATGGCGCATCACAACTTACGTCAATGTTAAAAAGAGAGTGGAGAAAGTTAGATCAGTCAAAAATCAACGATATCATCGAATCAATGCCTAGACGAATTGGTAATGTCATTGACAATAAGGGTAGGGCCACAAAATATTAGCTTCTTAAGAACCGTTACTGTATCATAGCTTATCAGATTATATAAGGACATTTAGATATATTAGGGACATGAAATAACATGAAAAATGCTTTCTGTATCATACTTATGTTTTATTTAGTCAAATTTTAGGATGATCCACTTTTTATGAAACGGACTGTATCTCTCTTACGGTCTTCCAAAGTTCACAAACAATCATAGAAATCTTTGAAAAAGTTTGATCCCTTACTTAATTTCTATAAGAACCAAAGACACCAATTAATTTTCGTAGTTTAGTTGGCATGTAGCAAACACGAAATTTTTCGCCCGCTCTCCGTCAGGTGTGACGCGAGAATGACAAGATAAAGTTAATTTGATAATACTAAGACGGTGGACAACAACTCACACTACTTTCACCACGGTAACAATAAACCTACGACGAATTCCTTATGAATGCATAGATCTGGAGCGATTTTTTGATAGCCAGAACTTCCAGAAAACGTAAAATGTTAGAATGACGTGATCTAAATAGATATTGTCTCTGACACTGACGTCACATCCACAAGTCGACTAAGTCGTGGACGCTGATGACTATCAAGATGGTTCTCACACAATTATAGAAAAACCATTCCATTTTTTAAGAAAATTGGGATGTTTTCTACCATCTAGTTTATTTCATCAACACCTGAGGTGTTGGGATTGGATTCAATAGAAAACTTTTCGCTTGTGATTACATACATCAGTAGCTACATCGACAAAACTGGATCAATAAGTCAATGAAAATAGAAGTCCATGATGTCCAGGAATAGTCAATAAAGCTTTCATCGAATTTATGAGTTTATGTATGCTTCTAAGCATCCAAACTATCGATGGATTTCAACGCTGAATCGAAGTAAATGTTCTGAGCTTGTTATTATTTCAGCAGCCTACAAACCCATGCCGGTTCGATAAGTCTAAATTCCTGCCTCTTTACTCTGATAGATTGTGCGGTCAGTAAAATATTTTCACTATTCAAGCAGGAGTTAGCCATTCCTCGTTTATTATCAAACACTGTTCAATTGCACATGACATCAGCCTGACACAGTTAAACAAAAAACAAGAATATCATGGAGACAAAACAATAATACCTTTCAATGTAGGATTTTGAGAAAGGAAATCCAAATTGGTGTTTGTCTGAAATATGAAGATGATGCAGATAAGTAAATGGCGGCCATTGCCGGAGATGTTGAGAGAAAATAAAGACTGTTATGAGTACATACAAACATCGTTAATGTAGATAAGAACAATTTGCTAATGAAATTACATAACCTGCTATCTCATTTTTCAAAATGATAACCTATCATCATAAATTCACATACGAGTATAAGCTGGTATATCTACTGTTTCGAAATAAAGTAAGTTGCAGCAACGACGGTCGGTTTAATAAATTGAAATGCACTTCGTGGTGAGGCCGTCAAAAACTAATTGAAAGAAGTCACGTCACTGCGTATATTTAAATTAATTAGTATTAATACCACAACTAATATATTTCTATGACGATAGCTTCATGCAGAAGACAAATATTTATGTCAGGTTACTAGCATTCTCTTTCTTCCCTTGGTTCAAATCCACCGAGACGTGCAGTTATTTAACACCTGTTAAATTTTACATTATTAACGTTATTTTCATTTACACATCCGCATTCTAAGCTATCAGAAGATAAGAAATTTTTGTTTAGACAGTTTGTGTAAGAAAATTGGGTCTCCGACACAGCGACAATTATCGCTAACAGACGAGTGAATGTGTCACGTGTTTATGTATGAATTGAGTTGTCTGGAGAAGACTATATTATCGATGTTGTCACTGCTCGTGTCCAGGGACGAGAAGCCTGCCATGTACAGTATTAAATACTCTATCGAAACTATTTTGACCCAGCAAATTACATTGAATTAAGGCACTGATGACCCAAATCAGCAAGATAGATAGACCTAGAATGTAGTTCTGCAATAATACAGCCAATTCATGCACGTACTCGGAGTCATTTAAGCCGCTGTCACACAGAAAAGTCATCAGTCACTTTCCATCTTCCGTCACGCTGTCACACAGGAAAAGTCAAAAGGCATCGTCCATCGGACATAAGGCATGAAATTATGCGGCTGATGAAGTTCATTTCCATCAGGCATCAGTCGCGAGACTGTTCTAAAATTAGAACATCGTGAAGTGACGTCTGAGGGAAGATATAGCTCTTTGTTCACCATGTCGGACGAGGACAAGGATGAGAAGCGATTAGACAGTAGTCATAGCAACGCTTGATAGTAAAAAAAATAGCGCTGACTGAATCGGAAATGGATTTCCTTAGTGTGACTGCGGTCCGTGGAAAATGGAAGATGGACGATGGATTTCCTACTGATGCAGCCATCAAAGTTGAATGAATTGAATAGGTTATTCCTGGTATTGCAAGGACAAAACAATTTTCCAAATACGATTTCATTAACTTTAATTAATCAATTATATGCAATCGAAGGTAGCGAGATTATCTACTGTTATCGAAAAACTATCTCCAAATTCTTGTCGAACAAAAATTTCAATATTCAAAGTAACTAATTAAGTTTATTTACTTCGATGAAATCGGGACACTCTTCTGTTTGTTTTCTGTGTATGATTCATTACATAAAAATACGCAGTTACTACGATAAAGAAAATTGCATGACGTGAACTTTCTCCGTAGATCTCGAAGTCATTAGAAAGTGGAGTATGTTGCTTCGATTGGCCTGTAACTGCTTCTTTGCGCTTCAGCATTTCTAACTTTTGATCCAGATATGCGATTGACTTCATCTTTGGACAAATTATAATTCCGAGCACGAGGATCAATTAAACTATTCATGTCATCGATCAACTATCAATAGAAGAATTTAGTCAGCGAACGAAATCAGTTAAGTGATGAACAGTTTCCTTTATTTGTATAACTGACTAAATGTTTCCCTGGTAATCCATGACATGAATAGAAAATGTTTCTCATCCGTTTGTGAGACATGCATTATAAATCTTTATAATCTTATTAATCTTTCAAAAGTTACAGGGTTTTCAGTCTAGCAGCAGATTCAGTGCTATGACTGGAATTCTAATGCTGATCGCGTTCATCCTCCATGGAAGTAATGCAACGCAGCTGATAGGGCTCCCCTTTATCGATCGCGTTGTCATTGGCTGGCAGCGCCGTCATTCAGATCCGATGAGATTGGCGGTTTATTCTTTCTCCTTTGTCTATCAAAATATATGCTTTAAATAAACACAAAATACACTCGCGCCATAGCAAGATTCCATGATCATTGACTATGTAAAGACTTTTCGACTCAGAAATCGATAGTGCTTAACACGTATTCAATATTTAGGGAAGCAGAATTTGTCTGAAGTAAATTCGTGGTGCACGATTAAGTTTTGTGACAATACATAATATATTGCTTTATCTCTTGAAATAACAATGACAATGTTCGAAATAGCGCCTTTGCTTTCCATTTAGCTACACATCAAATTTGTTCATAAACAATATAATGGGACAACAATCACGCCTTCAGCTAGTAATCAATAAGTGACGCACTATACTCGCAAAGTGGATTCCGGTTTTTGTTTCTTTCCTTTTCTGGACTGTGTACTGAGTTGACTGACAACAAGCGGGTATGCAATTTCTTTCAAGACGCTATCGCTACAACAGCTCAGTTATCGTCGCGATGAGAAAGCTAGCGCTGTAAACTGAAGAATTTGATTTTTGGAATTCCCCAGGACAATCACAGTATCGACCCACATTTTTTGAATTTTATCATTTCAAATTAGCTATGCCACAAATCTTATCATCTTAAAATAAAGAATTTATCATTATTATTATTATTAGGGTGACCATGATTTCAACAGAAAGAGCGTAAATTTTAACTTTATTTTTTGAAAATTTTAACTATATTTTAACCTTATAAATACAGTCCATCTATCAAAATCTAATAAATGAATAGAGGTCGATCTTCATTATCCCCGTTGCTTTCGCAAATATTCCAAATACGATTCATGAAGCAAATATTATAAAAACAATGAATGAACAAAATGCTTATTTCACGAAACAAACACGAAATACACGTAGATAATGAAAAGGTTCTTCAACTGTTATTGAAGGTCAACATGGCATCATTAACCTAACATCAATTTTTAACCCTATTTTAAACGATTTTAACTTTATTAACTTATGGTCACCCCCACTTATTATTAGCCGACAAGTCAAACTACTAATGTGAGATATCAGTAAGGCAAAGCCAGCATTATACTATGACACAGTAGCAGAGCATCCAAACTTTGGAGCGAGTGAGTGAGCGAACGAGGTCTTCAGCTGCTCACTGGGCGAACGGGATATTCCAGTTACTACCACTGAACTAAATTTGGCGTTCATGAACTGAAGAACAAACTGGTCTGATGTTTTTCCAGTTCCTATCGATTACCTTGACGGGATTTCAATCACTCCATTGCTTTAGGAACCCCTCCCTAAGTGTCGTCCACCTCCCGTCGATGGCGTGTTGTCGCCAATGCTGGTTACAGTATTGAACTAACTCATGGTCCCACCGTCTTGGAGGTCTCCCACGCTGTCTGGAACCAATTCTTGGACATGAGTTTTCTCCTATATCTACAATTCTGCGAATTTTGTAGTTTAGCATTTAAATTTATATAATTCTAGATTCTAATGCTTGAATGTGTAGGTAGCCTTGTGGATGTTTGTCGATCCCTCTGATTTTGATACATCAATAAGTGCACCAAATTTCGAAAGTTATGCAAAATTTTACCATCGCCGTATAGGATACCTCAAATGATAATTGCCACCAAGAAAAAGGGTCGAGTAGGCTGATATTTTCCATATAGCCATATCTGCCAAATGTTGAAGTTTTTGGGGCAGTCTATGATGCTGTTGAAAATTTTGAAAAACTCTCAGCGTAGACTTATGACTTTTCAAATCAATACGCTGCACATGTGATCTTAGCACGCCCCATAGAGTAAGTATATTAGTGCATGCTTACTTCATGACTGGGCCCTAGTTTGAGGTCTTCCCAATTTTAGAAACAAGAACTGAATGTCTGAAAGTCATTTGCTTTCATCAAAAACGAGAGTTCAAATACATGAGAAAATAAAAAGATTTTTTTCAAGTGAAAATCATGATGTATTTAAATTACAGGTTTCCTTAGAATCATGCATTGAGAATATCACCGTCTACAGATGGCACAGCAAAAAGTCACTAACGTTCTCAACATGAATTAGGACACTAGAAACACTAATGAATTGTGACCTGCTTTATTTAACAAACTTATCTATCGAAGAAGTCTAACCTAAAACTTTCGGCTTGATTAAAATTCATAACTCAATCAATCTTGACTTGGTATCCGATATTTATGTGATCGATCGATCCCACTTGCGTGAGAATGAGATATCAGCCTTGTTGACTTTGGGCTTCCATTTACATGCTATTCTGAAAGCTCACATGTATTGAGTAATTCATGTAGACCAATTTGCTATTTTTGCTCTACAATTTCTACAAATATAGTAGAGTTTAGCATGCTAATTATTTAATTTTTTAAATGCTTCGAAACAGTATAACAATTCAGGTTCCTGGTCAAAATAGTCTACATATGAAATGATTTTCAAACTGGGTTTTGAAGCCCCAAAACAAAATTAAGATGGCCGAAACGTTCTTAGCAATATCTATATATACATGTATGCTTCGATTCAAACTTAAGCTGAAAAGTCAATAGCAACTGACAATTCGTGGAGATGGATCTACTTTCAAACTGTGAACGCTATTGATTTTCCGGTTTAAATTTTATCAGAAGCATAGGTTATGGATGTTGCTGAAAACGTTCTCATTATTAAAATTATGTTTCGAGGCTCCCCTTAGACAGCTTTACGTATTTTGTGCAAGGAACATTCTGACTAGATACCATCTCAGTGATCAACAAAATTACTCATATTCCTCCATGAAAATGTCTCATGTGAGTCATTGAATTCCAGCATTCTGAATCTTCAAAAAGTTTCAAATATCTTCAGACATATTGCATGACGAAGTGATGAATTGCAGCTGTAACGGATTCAAGCATGATGGTGAATGAGTGATAATTCTATAGGGTTCAAACACTGAAGATGTTATTTGAAATTGCATTGTGACATTTCACATTTACAAATACCGGAGCAAAAGTGAACAAAGATTTCCAGTAAAATAAAAGGAGGTTGTAGCAAGCTAATTCAACACTTTTATGTTTCCTTCTAGTATTCTTAACCATAGGAAAGTGTGATTGATCGCATGCTTAATTCATGCGTAACAGAACAATGATTTTGAAATCAAAAAGAGATTTAAGATATTTTCAAGGAACCATAGAATAAACTATCGAGTGTTGGTTTTACATAGGAGAAAGCCTCGATGAGTCAAATAGACAAGTAAAGTTATGGATGCAAGTAGAAAGAATGGATGCATAAGATTCATAACAAATTGAGTCCAAGAATAAATTGCAATGAGGAATCGATAAAGGAAGATACAATCGCTAACAGATCAACATCTCAAATATCACTCTTTTCTGTAATTGAAGCCAAACATGTGATAGAGGCTGTGTAGAACACATTATCGGATGATTCGGATCAAACCATGAGCAGTTTGCAGGAATGAAGCACGGGAAGATTGAGACATTTGATAGAGCCTCATCAGTCCTTCAAAATATTTTCCATTGCATAATCAACAAAATTACCCATTTGATTTTAACATAAAAGATAGAGATCAAACTATGCATCATCCAATAATGAATGGGAATCATTAGGTTATTCTTCATTGTAATTGATGTCGATCAGATATCTACACCGAAACTGTCAATATGAATAGATTCCCGGACACCAGCATGATCTTTACTCAGCTACAATGCTCACATTTTGGCAGAACCTTTGTCAGATGGAAAAAGAATTATTCATGACTGAGGCTGCGCCGAAAAGCTGTTACTCCATAAAGGGAATATTGGTATTCGTCGATCTTTTCATACCATTACAAAATCTTCATTTATTAAGTTGCTGCTAGCCAATAATCATCATCAGAATAATTGCTGTGGAGTTTTACACAGAGACAATTAAATGATGAGGACTTCCGATGTTTTACAAAAGTTCCTGTGACTAAGTAGAAGCCGAGAGTTGACTTCTCATTCAAAATGATAGACTCCGGGCTTCAATTAGAGAAAAGAGGCTATTCCTCTCATTGCATTCCAACTTCTCTTGTGACACAGGACAAGCAACACTTCTGAGGTCTTTGATGTCACTGTGCAGCTATTTCCTGCAAATCTTCCTACAAATCTCCTTTTGATTTCCTCTCTCGTGAAATGAAGATATGATGTGTTGTGCAAGTTCAATCCATCCTCCAGCGCTATCTTTGAGTCTTCGAAGGAACCATTGGAACCTCGGACTCTGCAGTCTCCGAGCTCATCTCTCCACCGTCCTCGTCTTCGTCACTGGACACTTTCTTCTCCTCTTTCTTCAGTTCCTCTCTTTCTACATCGTCCTCTTCGTCGGGATCTTGACGCCGACCAGCTGGGTAGTGAACGTGTGGACTGTTGGTCCTCACATAAGCCGTTCTCCGTGAGTTGGAGCTGTGACTGTCATTGCGATGACGCTTCTCTTCCTCTTGGACCTCCTCGCCGTCTCCTTGATCGGTGTGAGACGAGGATTCGCGTCGCGTCACGTCCTGACGATAGGAGAATGATCGCAGACGACCAGTGGGAGGACTGGGGGAAGAATGACGAGCGGGAGATAGACGTTGTGAGATCAGCATAGGCCCTCCGCCATATCGGCGATAAAGGAAGTTCCACATGTCCTCTGAGATATGTCCGTAGCCTGATGATTGGCGAATGATATGCTGGCCATTCCGCATGTAGGAAATTCCGGTGTTATCGATTGGACCGGGAGCTTCTGTAAATAAAGGCAAAACGCCAGCATTAAGAATCGGGAAATCATTCTACTCAACTGATTTTTCTTAGCACTTTTTAGAAAAGTGCCATCATCTCCGCTACTAGCATTATTGCTTTATATAGTAGCGTGATGAAATATCATAATATGATATAGTACTGCAATTCGACATGAAGTCCGTGTATACGGTGCTTATCACTACAATTTCATTAAGTTGAGAGACGATTGCGTTGAAAATTGAACCAAAACTATACTTTCAAAAATTAAAGTTGTAGAATATCCCAGGAAACACACAGTGCGAAATAGTTATCAAGATAATTTCATTTTCCGAAAACTATGAGGGATAATCAAGAACTTTGCGGTCTGAGGCAATGCTGACACAACTTCATTACCATGCTCAGATTTTAACGATCTTCAATCGAAAGATCTCGTCAAGTTCTCGTCTGCTCCAATTTTATGATGCATTTTTTGTCAAATATAAGCAAGATTAAGGGTGGAATGCACATCTCACAATTAAGAGCTAATCAACTGTTAAATCTAAAGTTAAATTAAGTTCTTATGCACATGTCAAAATTAGATTTTTAACAATAGATTAGTTAATCAACGATTATCGAATTCTTTTGCTTCTTAACTAATGATCTGATTGGCTCTTCCTAACTGCAGTTTCCATTGTATGCGCATCAACGCTGTCTGTTAGCTAACATTCGATTTCACGTAGTGATCTCTTGTTGAAGTTAATCGTTGACTTTTGTGAATTAACTGCGGATATTCGGAACTCATGGATGATATATATGACCAATATTTTTATTACCACGACTACGATATGGCCCGGTTCAATCCAATGGAATTGGAAGACCATGATTTTAAATTTCGCTACAGATTTACGAAAGGCAATGTTCGTAATCTACACTATATACTCGGTGATTTTAGCGAGCCATATGATCGAAACATTGACATCGATAGTCTGTCAAAATTATGTGCTGCTCTACGGTTCTATGTAACAGGAAACCTTCAAACTACAAACGGCGATTTAATTGGTGCTCATCAATCAACAATATCACGAATCGTTTCAAACGTCTCAACAGTGATAGCACAACAACATAAAAAAATTTATTGGTTTTTCTGAGAATTTGAGTTCCATCAAGAGTGAATTCACGAAGCGATCTCGCATACCGTCGGTCATCAGTGCTATCGATGGTACCCATATACCAATCATCTCTCCAGGTGGTAACAACGCATAACTTTTTAGGGGCCGTAAAAAATATTTTACATTGAATACCCAATGTGTATGTGATGCAGACGGTTGCTTTACTGATGTAGTTTGCCGCTGGCCTGGGGCAACACATGATGCAACTATTTTTGAAAATAGTAGACTGTGCCATAGACTAGAAACTAATGAATTGAATGGGATTTTACTTGGAGATTCTGCTTACCCATGTTGTAAGAATCTACTGACTCCTGCATTGAATCCTACCAGCAATGCCGAAAAACGGTATAATGCTGATCATGTTCGAACAAGAAATGTCATCGAAAGAACTTTTGGCCAATGGAAGCAGCGTTTTCGATGTTTAAAGAAATTACGTTTAAAGCTTTCTGTTTCGCAGAAAGTCGTTGTTTGCAACAGCATGTCTTCATAATTATGCTAAATGTTGAAAATCCCTTTGGAAGAGGGCAATGATAATGAAAATGTTTCAAATGACAATAGCAACAGTGAACACAACGTGGATCTTGACGATAACAGCAGTTCAGGGAGTATTTTCCAGAAGGGAGATTATCCAACAATACTTTCGTCATTGAACATTTGAACTACTTGTGGTAGAAATATTCTATGTCATTCACGTGAGGTATGTTAAATTGTAAGATCGCATATTTCATTGATGTGGTGATTTCATTTAATACATTTTGCACTTATGTAATTAATGGATGTTTTGGTATTATCGTCTTCAATACTTTCCTGTTATATTTTCCAAAAAATATTTGATAAATAATAATAACTTACTTTGCTGTTGGAGGGATCCAGAGGATATCAAAAATTAATTGCAATTAAATTGGCCCGAGCAATCAATTTTGATGGCATCCGAAAGCAATCGATTTACTGCAGCTATTTGGTAACAACAATCAATTAATTGCAATTATTTGTCATTAAAACCTAAATATGCTAGGTTCTTTGTTGGTGTTCCATTAACTCACTCAACACCATCAACGAGGCAGCAACGCTTCAATCCCATGGACATATATTCGTCTGTACTTGTTCATCACTTTGTCTCCGTCTTTATCAACACAGCTTTGAAGGCTCAGTGGTCCACCGTATTTATTGTGCATAATTGAATAATCATTTTTACTCAATTTAAATTATTTCATAATGATTAACTTATTTTTCTGTCTATCCAAATATCGGCCCAGCCCAGCCATGTCTAACAATAGCCGGCCTAAGCTTAGGCATGTCCAACTCGGGTGTGGCTGAGGCTTAATGGAGTCCCTCCAATAAGAAAATGGTATCAGACCCTTACTATTCAGAGAACAATGCGGTGCTTAGACCGCCGCTAGGAAACTCTCAAATAAATTTAAATTTTTTTGCTAATTAATTATAAAGCTCTCAAATCAATTAAAAATTAATGGGTTCTTTACTGAAATTAAAACTGAGCCATCCTTATGTTTATCGTCTTATGTTTGTCTAAGAGCTTGAAAAATTATTAAAAACAAACCGGTGTAGCAATTATATAATCCATTTTTTTATTCAAAGAGTCTTCATATTTGAATTAAATTGCAAACTGCTTGCAAACAATGTTCGATCAAAAAGCACATCCTAAAATGTTCAGATCACGATTCATTCTCTTCAATTTCTCTTTCAGTAGCGCATTTTTGAGTCTCAAATTCTCTATTCGCAGCCGATGTTCAGCCTCTCGAAACGTGCTTTCTTCTCTGATTGCTCGCATCCTCACTTCGTGATATTCTTCACTACTATCTCGTAAATATTTCAATGGGATATTTTTCTATTACAGTGTTTCCTTGAAATGTTTGATGTTGTCGGTGTTATGGTTTCATAAGTTGAAATATGAGAACCTGTCTGGATGTTTTCACGAACAGGAGTCAGAGAAGCACAGTTTTCAGAATTAATTTGCATCACCTTCACCAGGCGTGTACTGGATGTCATCTTTTCTTTTGCTGAAGTGTTCAGTTCATCGATTAGTAACTTCATGAGCGGACCTTGCTGATCACTATCGCAGTCAAATTCCAGAGGCTCAGTTTGTTGCGGAATTAGCGATACTATTTTCGATGTTACATCAGTGATAGACGCGCGATGGTCCTCCTCCCGTTTTGAATGTTTCTCGCCGCTCCTTGGCAACCTCTTTTTCGTCAACCTTTTTGAATTGCTCCAAAATGTTTTTAGTTGATCCGCACTTCTCCTTGGTAGCGGTTTTTGGCTGGAAAACTCCTCCGAAATTTTCCTCCAAACTTCATTTTTTTAATGTGTGGCCACCGCATCCGTGCGCTTGTTCTTTATGATATCTTTGTATTTAGTCATATTATGTCGCATATGATCAACTTATCATTCGTGGTGAAGTTTTCTTGGCGACAGCGTTTCATTCTGTACAATGTCAAGCTAATCAATTGGAGACAGATCAACCGTTGCCCGCTTTCAAACCCAATTCTAAGACATAATGACTCATGACTGATGAGACACGATTTCCTTGATAGGGGGAAAGATTCGCCATCCTGATTGGCTGTCTCTCACTTTCTCTCATCAGCGCGTGCTTAACAAGTCGTTAGCTAATTCGAGACATGTGCATATGGCAAACATTTGTTCAGTAGTTAAATCTAATCTTCGATTAACTAACATTGATCAATTTACTTATCGCTGATTACTTAACACGAAGATGTGCATTCCAACCTAAGTCAAATTTGCTAAATTAGACCCATGTCTTCTTGCAAACGGATGCCTTCTGCATTACTGCATAATTATCGCTTGAGAAGACCGGTTGACGAAATATTGAGCTCCAATAAGATATGGGTGCAATTCAGCCGCTTTGGATTAGTTTTGTAGCTAACCGAAACAAAAATTACATTATCAAATTTTCATCTTGATTTATCATTCATTCCGAGAGAAACTAGGAGCTGGTATAAGCGAGGCATAAACTAATCGATAATTGAAAGTCAAAAAGTTTTGGTAACAAACTAATAAAATATTGCTGACCTTGCACATTTCATTTCAAACAAATATATTTATAGCTGAAACTCGGGATCAGTTAAATTTTCTAAATAAAAAAAACATGGATAATTGACATAAATTAAGCAACAGAAAACCTTGAAATTACTGAGCGCTGCTCTTATCAAAGGCATGATATTTTTCGTTGGATCTCTTCGCATCAAACATTTTTTAATCAATTATCTAAGTAGATGATTCCGCTTACACACAAAAAAACGACGAAAAAAGCATTTTCCACTAACAAAAAGCAGGCAATCGACGCGAGTATTAATGGAAGAAAAGATTCCATTTAATTTGATAAATTATCATGATCTGTGAAAT
Source organism: Prostheceraeus crozeri (assembly GCA_907163375.1). Taxonomy (NCBI): domain Eukaryota; kingdom Metazoa; phylum Platyhelminthes; order Polycladida; family Euryleptidae; genus Prostheceraeus; species Prostheceraeus crozeri. The sequence goes on along the minus strand of CAJQUW010016433.1, from coordinate 87,231 downwards.
AATGCTATGAAAATACCGCAATAAAATATCTTTCACGAAGAAATGATTGGAAATACAGTGGCTAATAATACATATCATCAATTGATAACTTACCATTCGTTCTTCCTTTTGCAAAACGTTCCCATGCAACGAACCACCGCCGATTTATTGCACAGATGTTAGTAGACGTGTATTTCCTGAATTCATCATTCAGCTGCAAAGAGAATAGAAAAGACATCAAAACACGAACGCATAAACTTTCAGAAAAATATAAAATCTCCTCTCCTTAGACAACTGTTCATTCCTCAACATCTTCCACAGCTCATCCTTCTTATGACAATTTCAAGCCAAGAATCTGAGTTCAAAAATGTTTTAGATAAAAGTGATGTCGAGAATGGGATATTTTGTGATTGCTGAATTCAATTTTCCTAAAAGATGCATGAATACTAAAACTTTCTCAAAAAAGTTGATCAAAGTATCAATGCAAAAATAAAACTGAATCTATCAATTAGACGTTTCACTAATTATCTAAAATGCGACCACGTCGAATATACGACTGACAGAATTTCGGAAGTAAATTTTAATCTGCACAGACCAGAACCAACATGCACACCGATAACAGAACACGCTAGTCATACGCTCCCATAGCAAGCACCACCTAAAGAATGAAGACTTCCACGCACTAATTCATCCCGTTTTACGTCCGTAGGGATCGGAAGATCCAGGTCAAGCAACCAACATAAAAAAATGGTGCGGTGATCGTGGTCTAATTTTAAATGAGCATACGTCAAGAGTGATGATTGTCAAAAAGCGGAATACTCCTGTCATTAATGTATTGTGCATGCCTCAAGTTGACTATCCGAATTGCCTCGGTGTAACTTTCTCAGGAGACCTCACCTGGACAAAGCAAGTTGACTCAATATGTAAAAAATCGAGTAGTCATATTTTTCTTTTAAAGCACTATTCCGGCCTTCAGAAAGCCGATTTGAAATAAATTTATCATAATATGATTCTTGGCAAACTTGAATACAATTCATATGTCTTTGTATCGCTTAACGATAAAGAATAGAAAAAGAGAAAATTCGTCGACGTTCCCATAACATCACATGTGGCTTTAATTGTGACTGTGGAATGTTTCCACATATTAAAGACGAGTTTCCCAAGCACTGAAAGAATTCAGGAAGCTTGAAAACCCAGATAATATTCTGCATCATCTATTTCCACAGCGTCTCTCTTTTTCTGGCTTGGTTCGCCACCCTATATGTAAAACACAGCGCAGAATCAAATCTCTTGTTCCATACTGCATTCCTTTCTATAATAGTACATCTTCTGGATCGAGGAAACAAGGGTGAGGTCCATGACTCTATGTTTCTGCTACTGCACTACCGAACTGCCTTTCGTTTATTTTCGTCGAGTAACTTTTGCGAGTTTGTATTATTTTGCTCCACTTATACCCTGTGTCTTTTTGCTTAAAGTAGTTTGTGATTTTCATTCCGAAACAAATAAATGCGCTTATTATTAAGATGCTGAGTTGAACGGCTTCCGCTTGACACTGTTTCTCCACTTCTGGTGATCGCACTCAGCAGCTTCTTGAGCGCCAACACTTCTCACATCTTCGTCTACCAGCTGCGCCAAGTCATTCTTTGACTTCCTGCAGCAACTTCCATCTCCGTGACTTTCTTGACCAACTCTGTCTCACTCTTTCATCGTAACTGACCAAACCAACGCAACCTTGTTTTCCGATGGATCCGATTTGCTCTCTAGTCTCACTTCTTGTCGAGCATTTGCGAATATCTTATCGTATATTCCACCTCCTCTCTGGTCATCCGACATATCCAATGCATCATGCGCATCTCCGCAAATTGTGACATCCTTTCATGAATATAAGGCAATGACCAACACTGACAGCCGCAGATCACTGCTTGACGGATACATGTGCATACAACTGACCTTCAACTCGCATGGATGGAGATTTGAATGAAATTGCCAACTTCTAATGGCATATAAAGTGCACAATAACTAAAACATCGAAGCTTTAGCAGCGCACAATCACTGTTTTTCATTCCACTTTAAATACACTATTACCTAAATAAATAAATTTACCATAAAACCAGTTTAGTTAAAGAATTTCATTCGCCTACAGATTGAGCAATTTTGACCAAGATCAGTGTCTGAGCGACAGAAATAATCGACACCAAACCGCTGATTTCCATTTTTGGTCTACGAGCTAGATCAAAGGCTAAAAGTCGGATTTCTATTGCAATGATCGGCAAATACATAAAGGAAAATAACAGGATGACTGAGAAGCTTACCCGGAGCATTACTGTCCATTCACGTTCCTGTCTTCTTCGAAGGCGGTTAATTCGCTTTTCGCAGACGGAACAAATTTGAAGATGTGTTGCAACAGGACCTCCTCCAAAACTGAAAATGATGGTCAACACAACAGTTAAAATCAATCACATTTCAGAGAACCGACAGCAAAGATATTTCATGCACAAGACTTTCACAAAGTGTGATAATGAAGATATCAGAATTCCCATGGACTTCATCTTTGAACCATCGGTTTCTAATATGAATTACCAGTATCAATGTTCACTCACTGATCCTGATGTGATACTATGAAAATGAAAAATCAGATATATCACCAATACTTGCCTCTTCATTTGAAAAAATTGATAAAATGATGGTTTAACGTCGCAATGGCCCATGCTGGAGGCTTGGACGGTGCTGACATAGTCAGACTTTAATCTGGAGAGTTGTGATCTTTTTAGTCCAGATACTTTCCTGACGACTTCCGATGACACTTTCGAGGCTCGACCTCTGGACCGAAAGATCGCTAGTCCAAGCACTTACCCACCATACCATGGAGACCACCATCGAATAAGCGAATCGATTAATCTAACTGATTAATCGGATGCTGTTTGTGGTCTCCGTACCCCCAATGGTATATGGCTTGGTCAAGACCCGAAAATGTCATTGGAAGTCGGCAGGAAAGGCATCCGGCTGAAAGCATCACAGCGCTCCAGCTAAAGTATGACCATGTCAACGCAGTCCAAGTCCTCATTGGTGGAGTAGGAACTCTAAAGCTTCGCATCATTTTCATCAAGTGCAATAGTAAACTTAGTAAATATGATTTAACATTCTCCTGCAATATTTTCTATATGGACCATGAGGTGCCTCCCACATAAAGCGTTTATCAGAAACCATTTATCCACAAATATCAGATAATATGAAATTAGTGTTAAAATACTCCTGTTAAAAAAGTACTTGATAAAAAATGAATTTCTTATGATTTATCAATCAATGAATGCAGAGTGGATAATAACTTCACCAATCATCTTGTTTCTTTGATAGAACTTTAAAAGGAGCTATTACATGATGCTGTTGCATCCTTCTCGAATTCTTTAGTTATCACTACAAATTCTTGCTTTATGTCTTTCGATAAGTTATCACATGCACTAAGTGATTTTGCAATTTCATATCGTAATTTATATATATATATATATATATATATATATATATATATATATATATATATATATGTGAATATGGCAGCAAATCATTATTCTTGCATGTTTCATTAAATGTAATATCGCAATCAGTCTTGTTAATTTTCAAATAATGATTTTCCATTGTTCTAAAAAGTTTCTTTTCCTCATTTGTTAAAAACTTCAAAATACATTTTGAAAGCCATTTAATTGGAATCATACCGGTACTTCGGACTGTCACGGAGTCCATCTTCAGGGTAATTGAATTTGCTGAATGTACATTGATCATATTAGGGAAAAAGCTAGGAAATATAAACCATGCATGTACAAAATTGTGAGAAGGATATCGAAAATGGAATAGAAATGGTCAACATTAGAAGAACATAGAAATGATTAGTCTAATTCATGCATAAAAATGGAAATATTTTGCTACATTACTAATAAGCGATGGGTCAAACGCTGGTCTTGTTTATTGAGAAGAGGTTGGTTCTCTTTAATGAGCAGAGCCTCGGCGATTTCCAGATCTTTCTGCACTGGGTAATTTGCGATCACTTTTGAGTTGGATTCTATTAGTTTGTAACCCGGTTTTATATTTTGGTGTGTTGTTAGGTGTGTTTTTATTGAACCGTTTGACATATGTTGCTGGCATCCATGTGTGAGTGTGTTTGTCGTATAACCAATGTAGCTGACGTCATTACATTCGTCAGAAGGCCAATGAAATTGGTACACAACATGGTGCACAGTTGATTTGAAAGGATTGATGTTTTGGAGTACGTGTTGTAGGCGCGTCATTTTATAATACACTCGCAATTTGATTCTATTTGATTCGCGAGTAGGGGCAACATTTGTTACTATGATTTTTTTTTACATTTAGCAAATTCAATTACCCTGAAGATGGACTCCGTGACAGTCCGAAGTACCGGTATGATTCCAATTAAATGGCTTTCAAAATGTATTTTGAAGTTTTTAACAAATGAAGAAAAGAAACTTTTTAGAACTATGGAAAATCATTATTTGAAAATTAACAAGACTGATTGCGATATTATATTTAATGAAACATGCAAGAATATATATATATATATATATATATATATATATATATCTTTCTAGGTAGGATATGGTATTTCATACCATAACGTAATGCCTCCTTTTCACATACCGTTAATTCGTATGTGCTTAAATTCATTATCGCTTCAGGAGCTTCCTATCTTTTTTTCTACCCAGAGTTTTGTAAGTTTTTTATTATGTGTGTCTACAACTTGTTTTAAGGAATTGTCAACAATTTTATACATACATACTTTTTAGACAGTGTAAAAACAGAACTTTAAAAAGGAGATTTTTGACATTCAGAGAACCCAAGTCACGTTGGTCCATTCATAGCAAATGCCAACAATGTCATCAAAATTGATGGCTATGAAAGAAACTATCAAATTTCCCCTAAGTTAATGAAGAAAGTCCATGAAAGCGCGACTTTCTAGTTCCAATAATTGAATTACTGCTTTGATTTGAATCAAAATAGAGACGCACAAACCAAGCTTACTTGTGTTGATAATAATTCCATTCATGTTCTGACACTTCCTTGACGATATCTTTCAAGATGGAGAACTTATTCGGACGCACAGCACCGTGACGACAAAGGAAGTCATCATTGGAGATAGGACCAGGATCGGAGAAGGTCTCAAACTTGGACAGCCATGCAGAGCTGATATAGAAGCGCATGAGGGATTCATTCGGTCGTTGCTGTCAATAGAAGATGGAATAAATGCAAATGGTCAATTATCATAATAGAGACATTTCTGAATCTGCTAAAGATGGAGATGATTGTTTCGTAATGGAGACATCATGGAGTCAGCTTTTCTTGTGGCAAATTTTAGACTGTTCCTAACATTCGATAGGATATGTGCGCATAGATCCCGGACATGTGCATTGTCATACTCAGTAGAAAGTAGTAAGGTCATCTGTCGATAGAAAAGCATTCCTTGGGTTGTAATATGATATCTATGCATTGCAAGTTCATACATCTTCTTCTTCTCTGGGATCTTGTTATGAGTTCAAAATACTTCAAAAGGCTTCTATCTCATACGTTGTTTATATTGTGAGCTTTCTGGTGACTTTCACCCGTCGTCAGACACGCGCGAGCAGAGAATGACATACAAGATGGACAGAACATGTGATCACAATGATTACATTTCACACTGGCACCATTCAACGACACATCGATTAACTTCTGATTGAAATAACATAGCTTAATACTACTGAATACAAGAATAAAAGCAACAATAAGAAAATATAAAGTATGTAAACATAAAGAAGTAAACAGATCACTTTATCAGGGAATTCCAGCATCGATCTAACGACCAGCCACAGGCCCGATTGAAGGTGTTGTTTTGCATAATGAAGATACCTTCTTTTATCCGCCTTCTTTTCCAATTGCTCTCCATTGCCACAACTTCAAAACTATCGAGGTCCGGACGATGGCTAAGCTGATGGCAGTGCTCACTTATTGCTGACCGAACATTCATACTGCGTATGTAGGGCACGAGAAAGGAAGAAGGAGCACGAGAAGGACATACGCAGTATGAATGTTCGGTCAGCAATAAGTGAGCACTGCCATCAGCTTAGCCATCGTCCGGACCTCGATAGTTTTGAAGTTGTGGCAATGGAGAACAATTGAAAAAGAAGGCGGATAAAAGAAGGTATCTTCATTATGCAAAACAACACCTTCAATCGGGCCTGTGGCTGGTCGTTAGATCGATGCTGGAATTCCCTGATAAAGTGATCTGTTTACTTCTTTATGTTTACATACTTTTATATTTTCTTATTGTTGCTTTTATTCTTGTATTCAGTAGTATTAAGCTATGTTATTTCAATCAGAAGTTAATCGATGTGTCGTTGAATGGTGCCAGTGTGAAATGTAATCATTGTGATCACATGTTCTGTCCATCTTGTATGTCATTCTCTGCTCGCGCGTGTCTGACGACGGGTGAAAGTCACCAGAAAGCTCACAATATAAACAACGTATGAGATAGAAGCCTTTTGAAGTATTGCAAGCTTTCTGTATCATGTAATCCTGACCGCAATTACTATCAGCCTCGTCTTTATATCGTCATTACTTAAAGTGCCACAGTTTAATAGCTATATTATGAATGAGTCAAGATATCAGCATATGTACGAGTCCATGAAACATACAGAATTCATGCTCAGGAAAAACATGTAGATATACATTTATACGCGCCGAAATAATGATACACAAGCTGTTCCAAATGCTTCAAGGATCGAATCCATGCGTCAGTAAGAACGATTTTCATCCACACATCCACTAAAATGGCTAGGTCTCATCAGCACGCAAATTCTGTTAACATATTCGGTCTACATGCAGGCTTGCACATCTTTGCTGTTTCCTATCAGCAAATTAGTTAAGAAAAATATAATGAGATTTTCAACGAGTTCCGTGACTTCTAGAAAGTTGCTAAATATTTTTTCATTTATTGTATTTTAAATAATTGGTTGCCTATCTTACTAAATGGCTATAAGCAAATTGAAGCACTTTATTTTATAATTACACGTAATTTTCACACGTACGTTGAAAAATCAGTTTACATGTTAAATGCGCTATTAATGATTAATAAAAATAATGGAAAGTATTGTACAATCCGACCCTTGCACACACGATGCAGAGAACACAACACTAATAAAAATTCTACAATGTATGAACATCTTAAAACATGCAACAACAACACTTTTGAAACCAGTATTGTAACATGTGACTATGACAGTACCAACTTACGCCCGAGAGAAGTCGATTATATTATCAAAACTCAAACCAGAAATAGACAACAGAAGAGTGCTTGAACAATTCAGTGATTTCCTTTTCATTTAAATTTGCATAATTTGTAAACTTTCCTGTCGGATCTTATGCTTATGCTCTGCTACCGGTAAATTGTAATCCTATACAATCTGCTTCAATTGTTCTATGATATTCATCTCTTTCCTAACTATAGATTTTGCCTTTGCTTGCCACTAGTGTCAATTATATGTTACTTCGTTCATATGTTTGAGTTTTTTATTTACTTTAGCTGTGATTCACTTGTCTTGAATATTGAACTGAACATTAGTTTACTTAGTTCTTCCCACAACATACTTACAATGTCAAACCAAGGCATTTTCACCCACAAATAATAGAATTACTCCTCAGTCTACTAACTTACGATCACTCGATTGATGAGTTGAGCAGCCTCTTTACGTTGCTTTTGAATTTCATCACCTTCCCTCTTCCTGAAAAAGAAAAAACAGTTCTTCACACATTTCACTACAGAGCGTTACGGTGATGACTTCCTTCAGGTATTAACACAAGCATCTGTAGAGAACGAGGTCGAAAATGAGACTTTCACAAGATGATGTACACATGGGCTACCACGAATCTACGAGTCTGCCTAGTTCTACACGCTTCATTCTCTTGTTAGACAGGATCAAAGGCAGCATTATGTAAAATAGCTGACTGAAGCTTGCAGCAAAATAGCACTTGATTCTATTTTCTCTGGTCATTTTTGACAAGAAAATCTTTTCAACGTAGCAGTGAGTCAAAGTAACAAAATTAAAAAGAAAAGAAAAACAAGCTAGCTACTATTTAATTTTTAAAAGGTGCAAAATGTGATTTAAAAGAAAATAATTATTTCCTAAAATGTCTAAAAATTTAAAAATACTTACTAGAAGGACAAACAACGATTCTCCTCTCCTCATGTGAAATGAATTGGCGAGTAAGTCGTTCTGTTCAAAATTATGCATATCAATTGTATATTGAAAAGATTCTATTTAACAGTCTGCCCATTCAGATGATAAGAGGACAGGTCTGCTTCCAATCAAAATATCAGATCTAGCTAACACAGCGGGATTACACTATCTAAAATCTACTATGTGTGTAAGAGAATTAATATTAGTTCCTTAACCTAAAATGTAAAATAAAATTCTACAAAATATGCATACAAATTATTTGACTATTTTTAATGAGGTCATCAACAGGAACTTGGTCCGGACGATCGCGTTGTATATAGGTTGATCTGTTATATATAATTTTCTTGTTATCAGTTTTGATATAAGTTCAAACCATGTGAACTGTGCTATGTTTAACCAACATAGTCGTCGGTTAATGGGCTCATTGGAATCCTTTTTTCATTACTAGAATCCTTGCTATGTTGATTAGAATTGTTTGTCATATTGTACATGTACACAAGACTGCGTCATTTGTATTCAAGCAAGTTTGTGATCAATACAGCCCACTCAGATATACAAATCGCGGTATTTCGCACACGGATGATGTACATGCACATCAACTTTCTATGTATCAGTCCTCTTGCCTATCATCAACAGCAATACCTATCCAACTAACATGCACACAATTTCAAATCTGAAGTGTTTGTAAATATTTCGTTGTTTCCCCAAATCAGCCTTAGTAAGCAATAATAATAATGACGTATATTTGAATCACACGCCTCAAAAGTGATAATCGTGAGGCCATACAAAAGATATTCAATCATTTCATAGGTCAAAAGCAAAATTACATAACAAAAGAAAAAACTTTACAAAATACATCAATCATTGCTGTCCGTTTATGGTTGTGGTACGTTTATGGTTATACTTGATCAAGCAAAAATGATCGTAAAACATCATACAGAAAAGCCAGAACTAGTTAATTTTGTCATAATGACAATGTAGCTATTGCTTCTGAGAGCACTTTTGCAGATGGGAACACACAATTTTCCTGAGTTTCGTAGGATTGGAGGGGACGGTGAAGAGGATGTGCAACGTCTGACACTAACTGGTTGAAAATCTTCAGTCCTTGGATTACACGTCGATAATTCAATGGAATAAATGCTGTACATTCGCAGTGAGATGAGCCACAGATGATCTTATGACAGCGATTTTGAACCCTGTCGAGCATACAACATTGACGTTTAGAAATCCCAACGAATAATGGAGCACAATATTCCATTATTGCACGTATGCAGGCATTATATATATCACAAAGTTGAGGAACAGTCATAAAAGGTTTGAGCTGTCTCAGCATAAATGTTCTAGAGGATGCCTTTCTGGTTATCATTTCAGTGTGATTTTCCCATGATAATCTACTGTCAATCATCACGCCAATAATTCGAATGGTCTTCTTTAAGTCAAAATGGGCTAACTTACGAGTTGGAGAATTGTAACTCCCATCATATGATACAAACATCTGCTGGCATTTGCTTTTCTGAATTTCCATTTTGTTCTCATTTGTCCAACGACTATTCTCCAGAAATGTAGAATCCAAAGGACATCCATTGTTATCCCTTTTTACGGCGGCGCATAATGTAAAATCATCTGCATAGCTAACTGAAGTGATATCATCATCACATGGCAGACATTTGTCACGACCGGAGACATAAATGCCAAAAAGATAAGGTCCTAAAGACGACCCCTGTGTTATTCCACTGGTGACCTGCCTTGTGGTACTGTACTGGCCAGACCATTTCACTCTTTGAAAACGATTCGAAAGGTAATTGCACATGAAACACATGAAAAAGTTATCAAAATTCTCCTGAACCATTTTATCGATGAGTAGTTTGTGGGATAATTTGTCGAATCCTTTCGCGAAGTCAATAGTTGCAAGAAGACAACTATTTGTATTAGAGTTCTGCAAGCGACTTGTAATAAAATCCTCCAAATGCAGCAGTGCACAAACCGTCGAACTGTTTGGACGATATCCATATTGATGGCTACTTTGGCAGGTCAAAAATTTCTGCTTGTAATGTGACAATAAACGCTTCTCAAATAATCGCTCCGGAATGGGGAGTAGTGAAATTGGTCTTGTATTATCGAATCGAATTGGCTTTGATTTAGGAATGGGCAGAATATCAGCCACTTTCCACATTTGCGGTATACTTGCCGTTGCTAAACATTTATTGAACAAATAGCAGATTGGCACAGAAAGACAATCCGCCAATTTTGACCATAATACAGTTGGGATGTGATCAGACCCTGGTGCCTTCTTTGAATTAACATTTTTGACTTTCAAACGATGCATTGGGACTTCACTAAGCTGAAAATGGATGGCACGCACTGAAAATGAAAAATCAGCGCCCGATCAAAGATCATCAATTATTAAATTACAGCGTAAACAGCTTTAGCAAGCAGCAAACTCAGATTAGTTTATATTGAGGTTGAGATTGTTAACCAATTTTTTTTTGTGTCAACCAAGAACAGATTATGAACTGTTTTTATGAAAACGATTTGCTGTCATACGCTGTCCCCACATTTTCTTGGCTTTAAAAATCTCATGTTTTACCTTTTCTTTGTAATGTTGATATAATGTCCAATTTTTATCGCGATAAGCACGATAGCGTTTATTTATCAAAACTTTGATAGTAACACTCATCCACGGTTTATCACCATTTACACGCTTTATCATATCAACTGGTATGAAATTTAAACTTTCGTTGAGGATTTTGTAGAAATGTTCACAAGCACTATCAATTTCCAATTCATCAATAAAGTTCCAGGAAATATTATCCAAAAAATACTTAACATTTCGCAAATTTGAATCACGTAAGTCCATTACGGGATAGTAAGCTGTCGTGGAAGAGAACCGTCGAACGGGAATTTTGAGAACCGCGACATGATCACTCTCTCCGAAAGGTGGCAAAACTTTTGATGGTTGGTATGAAGAAATAACTTCCTCAGGTAGCAATATTTTGTCCAAATATGCGTCTCCTCGAGTAGGAAATAACACCGAATCTTCTAAATCGAAAGTTGTTTCAATAGTCGTTGAATTAACTCGGTTGAAGTCACCACACACAATGATAGTAGCGGAGGGATATTTGTCAAGGTAGTCATCGATTATATCAGATATTTCCTCCCATGATTTCGTTTGATCAGTCATACTCATTGAACTTCCACGCGGAAAGTATAATGTAACAAATATACAGTTAAACGATTTTCGGGAAATACGAGTATACATGAGCAGACCTTCAATATGAAGAGATTGGGGAAGTTTTAGCACATCAGAAACATGGAAAATTGACTTTATCCATACTGCGATGCCACCACCCTTTCTACCATCTTCACGATCAGATCGATAAACATTGTACTCATTTAAATAAAGTAGTTGATCAGGGATTGAAGGATCTAGCCAACTCTCCACACAAGCGACGAAATCTGGACAGTGTTCATGTACGAATAAAATAAGTTCATCTAGCTTGTTTTTGATGGATCGTGCGTTGAAAAGACATAAAGATGGAAACTGTCTTGAAACTGTTTGTCAGTCAGATTTCTGGATTATCTTTCCTCGTCTCAAAATAACGTCCTCACCATCACTCTTCCGCTTCTTGAACTCTGCCATCAGCTTCTTATCCTCCATCAATTGTAACCTCGTCATATCATGGCGAACGTATACAGGTCGATCTTGGTTGAGCTTGAAATGTCGAAGCTTATGAGCATTACGGAGACAAGAAGTATTATCCTCCTTGGAATGAAAGGTAATGCGAATAGGTCTGGGTTTCGAGGAACGCTTACCAACACGAGAGAAAGAGAGAATAGATTGTTTGGGAATATCCATGGCATTACAAACCGAGGAAATCTTTTGCTCGTCAATTTGGCTTATCTCGGCAACATCGTCGCCGTCAGATTCTTGGAGTCCAAACATCATAATATTGTTTCTTTTCTCGAAGCTTTCATTGATATCCATTATTGATTCACGAACAATCTTACCGATATCCTGTGTCAAGTTTGATGTCAATTGCTGCTTCATGGATTGCCTTTCTGTCTCTATTGTGATTAATCTGTTTAGAATATCATGCACATTGATAGATTTGCATTGATTGCAATAGTAAGAAATCTGGTCCGACGACATAATAGCTTTGCATTGACTTGATATTAAATTGGAACAGTCCTTCCTCTGATGAAATGGATTATTGCAACATGTACACACAATTGGCGTGCTGTCAATTGCAGTTGTGCACGCAAAGCAGATAATAGAAATATCACTTCCTTTCCGAGATTCAGACATCAGACCGGTGAGTATTAATCAAAAACAAAGAAATTGATATTTTTGGCAAAAATTGTACGAACCGCTTGACAAAGATCTTTAAAAATCAAACTAGTCTACGCAGAATAGTAAGACGAATCGATTGATGTAAAGAATGACACCACCAATAGATAGCATACAATCGGCGAAAAACCACAAGCAAGATACTGGCAGCACGAGAGAGAAATACGTGCGACCACGACCAACTGCCAATCCAACCTTTAAAACATGCTTTTTAACAATAATTTGGACGACAAAGCAAATAATCTATTAACAACAGAACAGTTTTTTTTCTGACTTAATAGTGCTGTTCAAGCAAAATTCCAAAATATGCTTCGTTTTATTGTCATTCATTTGCACACCAAACTCTAATTGCAATAATGCTCACCTGTAGAAGAGAACGTACGCCTCTGCATTCTCTACCACCTGAGAACTGACTTCGGAGACTGCTTCATCGTCGAATTCAAACCATTTGCCGGTTGGAAGGTTGAGTCCATACGCGATGTAATGACCACCTCCGGCAGTTCCTGTGTGAACCACAACAGAGACGAGATCATAAATGGCATTACCTGACAGCTCAGCGTCTCTGGCAAGATACGGCGAAATATCGAGATCTTCCAGAGGGAAAGACACGAAAGTGGATATCTTCGAACTAAAGGAGAAGTCGTGACGGAAACGCTTCAAATGAATGCATAGTATTTCGGGCAAGCGCAGGAGACGGGAATACTTCCGACCATTCCGAAGTCTGAAGAGAGAGAAAGAGAGAGTTTGATGAAAGAATGAAACGGAGGATTTGACCACTGACTTACTTCTTGCATTTCTCACAGCTGTACATGTTGTCACCTTCGAGTTCATCCTCGGAGAAGAACGCCGACAGACAGTCCTGAAGAGCTACGTTAGGTCCCATGAAGGCGGAGAAAATGCTGAAAAACGACGAGTTGTACGGAATTCTGTCATTTTTATGTCGTATTATTTCCATGTGCTTTGATGTGATGTGTTTTAAGAAGAAAAATACTTTATCCGTAATAATGAGCACATTAAGTTAATTTTAGTATATAAAGCGATCACATTTGCCCGGGTATGGCTGCAACTTTAAAATGGGAGTTGTGTCCCTGCTGAAGATTCCTGATATTGGATGAAGTGTTTGGCTATTTTTGGCTATTCATGTTTGTTCCCATTTCTCAACTGAGGATGCAACTCAATGTTTAATTCTTTTATCACAGTTACATACTTTTTGAATAATATACGCAAATTGTAGTACCTATAGCATTTGAAAGTAATATTTGAGAGTTGTTTCGGATGTGCCGGTGTTATGCTATTCACATTCTCCATTCACTTTTTTCACCCGGAAAGTTAAAAGCTTGCATTAATTTTCCGGGCTGGAAGATGAATTGCACAACATAATCACACTATACAGTTTCTCCATACGGTCAGTTACCAATGTCGAGGAGGGGGGCTCTGAATGTATGCACTCATTTTCTCCTCAAGAAAATGACTTCGTTAATATTGTCATCATGTGCACAAGACGGTCCAGACGAAAAGCTGACCATCACCGCTCAGTCAGCAGGTGAAAAATTGACATTCACTTTAGAATGCAAGAGGGTACAAATTGTGTCAATGATTCGCATCTCATCAATTCCATTCTACAATCTTTGCAATTTCTTTTAATCTATCATTTTACAAATGATCAAAGTGAAGCACTATGGACCTACATGTAGTAAAAGATTAGCTGTCATTATAGAGATGTGTGCTCTCTGAGTGATTTTAGTTAGCTATGATGTCATGGTGGTGGCATGAATAGCTTTCATTCATTCATTCATCATCAATTCAGCTTTCACGATTAATGATGTCTGGGCACGTTCACCACGAATTCGCCGGGCCAGTTGGATGTCCTTCGGCATGATGGTGACCCGCTTGGCATGGATGGCGCACAAGTTGGTATCTTCGAAGAGACCAACTAGATAAGCTTCAGACGCCTCTTGCAGTGCAGAAACTGCTGATGACTGGAATCGCAGGTCAGTTTTGAAGTCTTGGGCGATCTCACGAACAAGCCGCTGGAATGGCAGCTTCCTGATCAAGAGCTCAGTGCTCTTCTGATACCTCCGGATTTCTCGCAGAGCAACAGTACCAGGTCGATATCTATGCGGCTTCTTAACTCCACCAGTTGCCGGCGCACTCTTTCGAGCAGCCTTGATCACGAACTTCTAAACCTCTGAAGGAATGTCTACACTGTTCATATGAAAAAAGGTAGGTCCGCTTTCATTCTGAAAGATAAGAACCGTTTTGTGTTGACGAAAGGCATCAATGGTTGTCACCTACAGAAGTTTGTAGTTTAGTAGACTCTTGCCAAATGAACCTTCTAATAAATGTATAATTGGATGAATAGTACTTCTGTCTTGAACTGAAGTGAGAGCTGTAATGAAAAAGGGGAAAATATAGAACACAAGATAGTGTTCCTTGAACGGGTTGAGAAAAGTGTCAAGAATCTTATGGGTGAAACACTTGCTAACAAGTTGCAGCCGCTATCAGTCAGACGGGATGTAATGTTGCTTCACTCAGTTTCTTCCACAGATATTAGAGGTAGAGGTAGCTATGCAGTAAATGAGTGCGTACCCAAACCTAAGATCTTCTCCAGAAGCACACGCAGAGCTAATGCACTCACATGCTATCATGTGAGCTTAGAACGGGCACGTACAAAGTCGCTCGACAAGCTTTATTATTCGCACGTCACAGCTTTGGAATCAGCTTCCCCAGACCACTTTCCTTGACCAATACAATCTTGATACTTTAAAGAGGCTTGCGAACAGGTTTCTGATGGGGACAGCTTAATCAGATTAAAGATCTGTTATTTCCTTTTTATCTATTTAAAATAATACAATTTGTTACTTTTTCATTGAGTAACCCCTAGCTTCGTTCATGGTTCATAGCTGTGCCAAGGGTGAAAATTCAGTAAAAAAAGTGGAAAATCTGGGGAATATTAGAAATAGGAGAAAATAACAGTATGCTACAAAATTGAACACTTAGTTTCTCCCACGAAAATTAATATAGCCATATATTTTCCGATCGGAAACTGAGTGTTGGGGAAAGTAAATATCACAACACCGGAATATTCTATGATGACCTCCCAGACGGAGATGAGACTTAGAGGAATCAGAATCAGACAAAGACGGTGATTAATACATGCTTCATTAAAAAAAAGATGGTTTAATACAGAATGGATAATTTAAAAACGGACTGTGGTGTCATGTAAATAAGAATGCCAATCTCATACATGACATGTTTCTAATGGCTTTTCTAATGATGATTGTGTAAAGATGCATCTATACATCTACTATGATGGGTCTAAAGACAGACACTCTGCATTCGACAAACTTAATCGCTTCTTTTCTTGCTCTTCCAAGCTTCATCTGCAAATTACGCAGATCCACACGCTTTCCAGTTGTGGATCCAACCGACAAAATATTTCGCAGTTCAGTTCGGCAGCATTTGAACATGACACTAGGAGTCCTTTTGATAACTCATGAAATTTGTGGAAGACACAATTATCTGTATCGATGAGACCGTAATCGTAAATGCATCTGTGATTGCCCTTTTCACTTTCCTTCATTCCGCATTGTGTACACTTCGAACGTCACTACCCAACATTAGAAGACCAAATAACTGCAGCCTTGACTCTTCGCTTGAACGGACTATTTTCTCTGAAAGATCATCACTGGTTGCGTTGCCCATGAGATAAGTTCTCAAATGATGAACTAATAGTTTATGGTTGGTCCACAATTCGATATATGCTGATATACCTTACAAGCATGCACGATACAGAAAATATTGATAAGTTATATTTAGACATGCTTAATAGTTTCAGTGCCCGCATAAGTCTCAGTCGCATAAGTATCAAATAATTGAGTTGAATTATGTCCTATTACATACAGATAAAAAAAATGTCAAAATTCTATAGAATCTCCTGCTTTCCGATCTTGCCGGACGTCAATGTGTCGCACAGCATTCTCAGCTTTCGAAGTAACCTAATATGCACTTGAATCCATTATCGCATTTTCTGAAATGTGATAAAAATCTAAAACTCGTCGATTCTGGAAATCGTTATTTTTTACTAAGAAAGCATGAAGATGTGATAATGAATCAAGTACGAGGAGAAGGCTTGATGTGCTGTTTGCCAAAATCGTTGAACTTAGAGAGAAATGATGATACCGTTAATTCAAGACAAAATCGCGAAATGTATTCAGTAATGATCGGCTACTTTATTGAATAGTAAATGCTCGCAGAACTTGACAGGAGTGTTGTGTTTAGCCTTCTCAGAAACCTTGCGATGTAGGGAACTAGAATAGCTTTGTACAAACTGGCTCAGTCAGCAATTGTTTTCCAAACTTCATTTAAACATACGTTTCCAAGTCAGACGATTGAGTTACAAATCGTGAGGTCAACACAAATTCAAAATCTCTCCTGTCGCCTCGAAGGGATGCCCTCAGTGAACTAGTCAAGGGACCCACAGAAATGGTTTATTTATAGATGCCATCCAAAAAAAATCAGCACTTCATCTTAATTGCAATATAATTTACAATGAACTGAATGAATAAGCGACACTCTTTATGGCAGCTTGCGATGTCATTCATCTGAATTACATTAAATGACAGGAGATAAAAGTTCATGATAGAGCTGTTGCACTAGATTGAGGAAAGCCTTTTGGCAAACGAGATGCCGGCATTACACGTACGCATATTTTATCGTAGATTAATGAATTTTCAATTTAAGAGATCCGTCAACTGACGACTCTGCTATTTTGGATCACTTCGCATGCGGCTGAGGTCCGAATAAAGAGGAGGATCGTACATAGCGTGCAGAAGATATCTTTTTCACCGGCGACCAACAATTGGCTCGTTTAAATCTTCTCTTGAAGAAAGTAAGTTTTTGACAAATTTTTCACTTGATTTGTTACGGTCGGATTCATATTCACTGATTGCTACCACACAGTGATAGAAAAAGTTGCTGCTATATTAACATCATTTCGAACTCGCAATGAGAATTCTTCAGATAAAGGAATTAGACATTGATCGCAGCTTTATACCCGTACAAAAAATATGATTGTCTCCGTAATGACTCTTGGACGGAATCATCAGATTTTCATCATGGATTAATAAGATTTCATCACTGTAATGAGAAGAGAATGAAATATCTAATGAAATCTGTGATAATTCACTCCTGGTTTCATTATTAAAACATTACATGATATTTCCTTAAAAGAGCATTATTATACTTTAGCATTACTCTTCATTATAAATGAACATTGAAATAACTTAAGGTTTCGCTTACTATGTGTACTACATGTATGTTCAATATATTTCCTTTCATTTGGACATATAATAGAACGGCGACATTTCCGTATCATTAGTATATCTAGCAACATGGCAATCTGGATTATCTCAGTTAAAATTTCAACTAACAGTGACTGATGCTCTTAGCCGTTAATTTCTAATAGAACTGCGAAGAATGTGATTAAATAGCCATGATCGATTGTTTAAACACAAACCACACTAATCAATGTTTCAATGTAAGCAATTATTCATATAATTAACAAACAAAGCTAAGAAATTAGTTGTAGACTTCATTCTTCAAGAATATAAAAACATCTTGCTTTTAGTAATCTCTATTAAATTAGCTAGCATCGATTTGAAAGAAGATGGTATTTACTCTTTAACTGATGAATGAAAGCTTTTAACTGCAAATAAATATGTGCTCCGTTATGAAGAAACATATCAGTGAGGCATATAAGACAGAAAATAATTACAAGCCGACTATCTAATCATTTTTGTTAATTCATTGAACAATCTTGAATAATGCAATTATTAACTACCACATTCCTTCAACATAGGCCCTTGCTTCTATCACAGGAAACTTTCTGTGAAATGAAAGTGAATAGAAAATGTTCATTCTCAATATGTGTCAATGCGCAAGTACGTCGTAACTCTTATTTCTTCAGTGAGACATAACTAGATAATCCTTTGTCTCCTTTCCATACCTGTGTACCTCAAAATTTCAAAAATCGCACAATCCTTCCGGGAAAATCGTACAAAAAACCCTTAAAGATCGTACAAAAATCGTACAATTCAAAATTGTCTATAATTTCTATAAAATTGTATATTCCCTACTCCTTATGCATTCTTGTACTAAAAACAAGCATACTAATCTAAAAACTGTACAATGCAATCAAAACAAAACGCAATAATAGAAAAATAAAACAAGAAGCGGATTGCTTGTGTGTCTGATAAGAGATATGCTTTCCTAAAACCAAATAGGTGATTAATTACATAATACGAAATACATCAAAAACAAAAATGGTCAAATTGCAATGCCACTGCGTTCCTGCACTTCCTTCGTATAACACGATTTCAGTCGTTTAATTTCTTTATCGCTGTATCTTTCCCTGGATTGAAGGGTTCAGGTCGTCCGTTCAGGACCAGCAATGAATTAAGCGTGCAGGCGGATAATGAGTCCCGTTGCGTAGTCTTGTTTTTCCTCACTTGTGAAAAGATTCGCTCGCAAGCTGCGTTAATGTGTGGTGTAGTCAATAGGCTTTCTGGCTTTTAATGTGGATAAGCCTATGTTGACGCCTCGCACGACCACAACTTATGATTTCTGAGAAGCAACTGCATTGTTAAAATGCGTTTGACTGAACCTCACACCTCCAGTATGTAATAAGAAAGTGACTTATCAGATAGCAAAAATTCCTAACCACAATCGAGCACATTAATTTCAAAAAATTCTTGCAGTTATGTAAAATCGATACAAAATCGTAGGATTGGCTGAAAAATCAAAAGAATCGAAAAATCGCACAATTTAACGAAAAATCGTGCAATTTTCTGAAAGACCCCGAAAAATCGTACGACTTCCGGGAAAATCGGAAGAGTACACAGGTATGCCTTTCACAGAAAGTGTTTGTATTGGACTCTATGTGCATTGGAGTCAATATTGAGCAGAGATTTCCCTTACCCAGAGAACCAGGACCAGATCCACTGTAGCCATGATTGGCCCATTGCCGGGGCGATCTCTCCACAGTTCCGACTGCCTGCTGCAGACGGAGACATGCCACGAGACTGTAGAACAGCTACATGTTCACGCGAGGGTATGGGAAGAGAGAGATCCTGAAATGTCTCCTTCCGACTTGATATCTGTAAGTCAAGAATGGTCAAGTTATCAATGCTACGGTGCATCAATGTTTATGATTAGATAACCGTTTTCATGATTTTTCGGATGATGCAAGTTGTTTTTGAATCTTCGTTAAAGATTATCAACCGAAAAATATAACTTCCTTTGAAATAGGGATATCAAAAACTATGTTACTTCTAATGCTCTAGAGCACGAAGAAATATCATCATTATTATTTTCATGTTTACATTTATTCTATTAATGCATCGAATTTTAAGGTCCTATTAAAGTAGAGAATCCTGAGTGTTGATGTCCTTGAATTTATCACCTCCGTCGAGCCAGTCAAAAAAGAGGATGCTCCTAAGAAATTTTATCCTCACTGAAAACAAAATAATCATACAGTAAATTCCATTCAATAAATTTAATTAATACTAAGAGGAGGGAATCGCGAACCTGCATGGATAATTTGAAAAAATAGAGTGAAAATGACTTCTGCAAAACGGCTGTTACGGTGATGAAGCGCTACAATAATAATTGAAGTCCCATGCAAATACCGGGCAGTGCATTTTTTACAAATTGAGATTTTGCTGAAGCGCTAAGTTCAACATATCATCATCAAGAGCAAATGAAGGGTTCTCCCTCTAAATTAGAGTAATCACCTGATGACGGATGTAGAAAGAGAATAAAATAATCCAAGTTATCAACAGACTTTTGTTGCTGTCCTCCTCATCACACATTTTAAACAATTTTGTGCCTAGTGTAGTTTAAATAGTTTCAAAAATAATGCCAAATAGGCCTCCTTGCATTTCTATATATATATATATATATATATATATATATATATATATATATATATATATATATATATATATATATATATATTGATATAAAAAGTGACTGCTCAGACAAGAGATAGGAAGTTTCTTTTCACCTATTTTGCATGGAATTTGCAGAATACTAAGCTTCAGGAAGACTAAAATAGGCGTATTGGCGATCGACTTTATCCGCAGTTGACAGAACTGAATCATCAGATCAATGCCCTTCAGAGACATCATTCATGATTAAAGGGCGTGAGAATAGAGGCGTTCACGTTTCAGCAAGCTAATCAACAAACTTTCAACGCCACTCCTCCCCTTCGGGGACTTGGATGGTGTTGACATAGTCAGACTTTTGCTGAAGCGTTGCAAGTAATACTTATGTCTGGATGTCATTCCAACTGACTTCCAATATGACCTTCTCGGGGGTCGCCCACACGACCAAAAGATCGCTAGGACAAGCACTTGAACACTATGCCACGAAAACAACAGAACGTCATTAGTACATAAAGATAAATCATACGAAATGATGTCATAGTGATAGACCAGTAGTCGGCAACCTGCC
This sequence comes from Prostheceraeus crozeri, assembly GCA_907163375.1. Lineage (NCBI taxonomy): Eukaryota > Metazoa > Platyhelminthes > Polycladida > Euryleptidae > Prostheceraeus > Prostheceraeus crozeri. The sequence goes on along the minus strand of CAJQUW010016433.1, from coordinate 66,171 downwards.
ACCAGCGGCTTTGTTTCAAAACTGCCGTCATGTGCGACCCACAACGTCTGCAGTCGATTTTGTAAAACAGATAATTTAATTTCGTCCTTCTCCCAGTTGAACGGGTCACACGATTGTTGCATTCGCATAACGCTCTTCCACTCCTGCTGATTGTAGAACATCGATATATTTAGGTCCAGAGCTCGAAGGTCATCAGAGACGACTTGTGACCATGTCTTCTTTGCTCTTTCTCTTGGTGGTGGTGGTGGTGTCAACCCATCCCCTTCCCTGCTATTGGGAGGGGGTCCAGGTAGCAGTTCGGCGTTGGGCGGGTCAAACGCCCGCTCCCAGCGGCGGATGAGCTCCGCACACCTGACGGAGGCAACCCACAGGTCCCATGGTGTGAGCGATGTCTATGAGTGTACTAAAGAAGGTGTTTTGTGTTGTACGGTTGAGTTTTACAAAGGGGGTAAAGAGGTGAAGAGTGCTCTTTTACGTGATTTTCTGCGTTGCACCTCAAGCTGGAAGAATCTCTTCGTCCAGTTATCTTCTCACAGTGCTGCTACACCACTGCTGTATTTTTCTTCGCAGAACAGGTTCATTTTCATCCGTAGGTCTTCATTCCTGAGTCCACCGATCAGTACCACATCACAACTTTTCCCTTAATACCCTATTCTGTTCCTTCCAACGTCATTGCCTCATCACCTTTCATGGCCCACGTCTTACTCCCGTACATCATCGCGCTACGGACACATGCAGAATACACCTATGACTGTCCTCACATTTTCAAATTGGGGCTTTTGATGTTTAGACCGGTGCGAGTTTGTAATTCCTCCACCATCCACAGCCTGTTACTTTGTTTAGGAATGAATTACTTCTCTATTGAACGTCATCGGTATATGACAAATAATGAATTACGAATATTAACCAATTTATGAATTCTCCATTAACAGAACTGCAAAGAAGATTTCTCATGGGATTTGTTTTCAAAGATTCATTTATCAACTGCAGTGTATCAATGAGTGGTACTATAAATGAAGGTCTAAACTCAAGTCTATGATATTCTAGGAGATTATATGCGTGAGTACTAACTCTTGGGAATATATTCGTTGCTCCTGGAAACTATCTACTGGGCAGTGGATTGACAATTTGTTTCATAGAAAATGTTTGCGAAAGGAAAGTCTCTGTTGCTAGAAGCTTGTTTCTAGCCTGGTATAGGTTTTTGAATATCCAGTATTCTTGACCGTGCTAAAATATATCGCATGATTGTGAACGATTTCAATGACATTTCCGATTTTTATTTCTTGGCTAAGATTTGATTTTTGATTCACTGATCAAACTGTACATTAAATATTTAAAACTGCAAAAGCACATGCTATGGAAATAAAAAGAAAATTAGTTTCAGCAGCAACATTTTTGTGAATAGTATCATCCTATGATAAAAAGGACAGTATGCAAATTACTCGTATAAGTAAGATAAACTTCACACGCTTTAGAATATTCATGTCTCAACTAAGATCTCAATACTATAATGTATATGATGAGTTATGAATAATAAAAAGTCTATGATTGTGATACTCTATACGATGACAAAAGCATAGGAACAGACATATAAGACGTCATAATAGACACACTGTAACAGCAAACATAATAACACGAAAATGGAAAGATCAATCAAGGCTACTTGAAAATATCAAGTCGATTTTCGGTTGAGCAATTATTTAGTGCAGCTCGCACTTAAAAAAATATTGGTGTGGATTACGATAATTAAATGTTGTTGAAGTAAATTAACTATATTTCTGCTGTGATCATTTCACAAGAAAATCGATCTCTTTCTTCAAACATTTGAAGGCTTCGTTCCTGAAGCGAAACTGGTTAGTGTCATGACTTCCGCGCACGTGAGCCAATTTAGAAATATATTGACCTCCATTTCTTTTGAGTTCATTGATACGAATAGCCATTTTAACTCAACCACATCGAAAACAGGCTCGGCGCAAATGTGTTTTGAGTATAAAAACAATTGCTATTATAACTATCGTGAGTACGAGTAAATGAAAGCACGCTATTTCAAACTAACAAGCCATCCCAATCGATGTCAAATCAAAGTCACTTTCCTACCTAATTATTTATCGATAGCCTAATAGTTGAATGTTAAATAGAGTCAAAGTAATAGTTCTAATAGAAAAAGTGTTCAATTGTATATTTACAAGAAATATTACAAGAGCTCCATCCGCGCAGATTCAGGCTCATCCGCGCAGCGGAAATTCCTCTCTTTTCATGGTTGTGCCAACTCCCCCAACAGCAGGAACTCATCCTCTCATGACCTGAGCGTTCAGTATGTCATAGATAAAGTCAACTTATGTCTGGCTGAGAATTTTGAAGATAAGAATGTACATTTTGTAATCATGTTGTGTACTGACTTCATCAGCATCGTCGACATCACTTCCTCAACGACGTGTAGTGAGTTATCCTTCTGTCTAGGATCGTGCAACAGTCTTGTAGGAGTTCATCTTCTAAGATATGAAAATTTCTTAGATGATGTCTAACTGCTGGAACAGTTGTATGAGGTAAACGTCATTAAGATTGTCTAATTAACAGTGCACATAATTAAAACGAGAAAAATGAACAAGAATTACAAGTCCTTAAATTGATCTTATAAGAGAAAGACAAAATATTACTACACCGAAATCATTCGCCTGGTCTTGTTAAGTTATGCCATATGTCTGCCAATGAAGATCATCATGGCAGAGAGGAGTGCCAAACAAGTTCCATTTGTGCACACAATACAGACTTCTGTGATTTGATGCAAAAAGCTTCCAAAATTGACATCTTGATCGTGCACAAGTTACACTTCTAAACTTGGATCTGATATCTGTGTCACCCCGTGCAGCAGGAAAATGAACAATATTCTTCGTCACAAATGTGAGTGGCTTTCCAGACCGACCAACAGTGAACCAAACAGGCACAAGGTCACGGTCACGAGCCACCAGACGCCTACGAGCTCTGCGATGTAACTGTCTCCAAAAATACAAATATATTCGTTAATCACTTTTGAACTCGCAAATGTCGACAATGCATATATAATTATATATATAATTACTTTCTTGATGATTCACAAGGTTTTAAAACCATTCGGTGAATGCATTCACGAAATCACAGAAGCTCTACAAACATAGAAACATGGAGATCATAAAATACAGACAGTCAAGGCAAGCTGTAGGCGAGGAGGACTGGGAAGCGAAGTAGACGCGGGCCGCAAGAGGTGAAGATTACAGTATCAGTGTCAATGTACAGTATCACGGACATAGATAATACGAATGGTGACGAAAGCGAGGTGGCAGATATCCGGAGCAAGGAGACAGATAAACCTGATGGGTCACGTAAATGCCGGGATTGTGTACAAGAAGGCTACATACATATATGTAGTTCCAGTATAGATGAAATAAGGCGATGATTATGACACCATGAGCAAAAGTATATGAGGAAGGACGTAAAGACGTGTAAGACGGCAGCATGTGTCCGCTATTCATTAAGCACCTGCGAAGATTGATATACATGTATGAAGTCAAAGCAGAGGCGGTTAAATAAAATCAGAGCTGCGAGGGCGGGCACAAAGCGCGTACACCGACAACATAGGGGTAGAGGCACGACCTCTCCCTGCTGCCTGGCGGAAGAATGAACTTGGCAGAGGCCAACACGCCTCTCATGATCAGAGAAGATAGAAGATAAGCATCTACAGTAGCTGATGACAATACTATAGACACTAAAATTCCATGATTAAGAATTCCCACTAAGTTTTACAACATTTTCACCCTCCCAGTCTTGCTAGCAATGTACTCACCCGTTCACAAGTTCGACATTGCACAGAGCTGAGCAATTTCCCGTCAAACACGTCAGATATAATGCTTCTGTAATGAGTGTTGCGCTTCTTCCTCTTGGGTGGTGATGGAGATGCAACTGCAAAGAGAAAACGTAAAGTTACATCTAGGAATGAAAAAAGTGAAAAAAACAAACGAAGACCAATGCGTCTCCCATGACTTTCCGTGCTTTCCTTAAAAAAGCTGTAATCGTAGTAATTTGAAATTTTCTCGCAAAATGAAAGCAATAATCCAATCAACTTTTTTACAAAGCTGGAATGACTTAGGGTTGCTGCGAAAATCAAATTAACGGTATTTCAATAGGATCAGAAAATGAAAATTTCGAAAGATAATCCAAAGGTTATCTTTTTCAATGTATTCTACTGTTGAATTTTGGAAAAGAAGCTGTTTATCCGCTTCGTTTTGTTCGGCTTTTTATCCTCAGCATAATCTGAAACTGGAATATGACTAATTTCACGCTGCACATTGCGTAGATCATAATTACTGGCTGATGCATTGTATGCAATGAGTTTTCATTTTTAATTCAAATTTTGCTGTGCTGCCTACGGTGGTACGAATGCATGCAGATCAGCTTTTATTTGAACTTTGACGAAGCTTTTGAGAGATTTTTAAAACATGAAGCTGCTATGTGAAGCGGAGACACGAGATCAATCACTTGAGTCGTTAAGCATCAGCAATGTATTACAACTAGCTTCTTCAAGTTAGTGATGAAGTAGAGATCACAAAAAATCAGACGCCCAAGTCAACGTGTCCAAGACTGTTCATTACACTGCCTTCGTAATCAGCTAGGCAGTCTTTCAAACATCTATTCATATCATGTTTCCTGTTTTTCAAAACGAGAAAAAAGTTGTTCGAAAAACTGTGTTTTTCTATTCAGCCTTTTGTTTTCTCTTTCTTTTCAAATCCTACTTACAGGGCACATCATGAAATAAATTGCTTCATTCGCCTCTAGCACTAAATCAAAGAAAAGAGATCAAGTTTCATACCTCTCGGGACTGGCAGTGTCGATGTTGCAGAAGCTGCTCTCTTGGTTGTTCTCACAGGAGGCGCCGAGTCACCAGAAGGTGGAGATTCTGCTAATCCATCCTCTGCATCGCGGTCTGACACTGACACAGGACCTGGCTCCGCTGCGTCCCCACCGGCCGCTCCACTCTCTCCAGCTCTCTGAAGGAAATATGTCGACCGTAACACAGACAATTCAGTTCAGGGTTCACTGTCAGTTATCAAATTACGTATGTCAGTTACCTCTTATTGCGTATTACTTTGTTTATGTGAAAATGGATCTATATAAATATATCGTAACATTGAAAACATCGTATGTGGAAAACATCGCGTATGAAAACAACGTAAATAAAAAAAACATCGTGAAATCTTATATCAGGTAGGCCTACCGGTGCATAATATATACACTAATGATGGAGAAACGGTGTGCGTAAATGATATCCCAGCATTCGAAATTCATAAAATTCAAGTAGCCTACATGCAGAAAGTGAAAATTATGCTATCATCTTATTGCTGTCTAACAGTCTAGCCCCTTGGAAAATAATGATATCTATGTTTCCCTCGTAATTGATAGTGATTCTCGCAACAGGCCTTCTAAACTCTTCCACTGATTTGAACAGATTCTTCTGTAGTTGGTATAGAATATCTGCTGTAGATCTTTTTGGAATAGCGTCTTTCTCTAAAAAGATCGTTTACGATGTTTTTAATGCACAATCTTTTTCATATGCGCTCAGATCTGTAGTCTCCGTGGCAGTGGTTACGTGCTTTGCCTAGCGATCTTTCTGTTAAGAAGTCGAAGCCCAAGTGTCATTTGAAGTCGACAGGTAAGGCATTCGAACCGAAAGCACCACAGGGCTCCAGAAAAGTCTGACCATGTCAGCACCTTCCAAGTCCCCCGTCAGGAATGAGAGAAAAGTGAAGTTAAAGCTCAAATCTGATGTTATGAGGACTGATTCAGATTAATTTCTCACCGCAGCAGCAACTCTCTCGTCATCTTCACTCATTCCAGCTCCCTCTGCATCTTCCCCGTCTCCGTCTCGTCTCTCACACCCATCAAGTTCATCTTCAGAATCCTCTTCGTCTTCCAAATCACTCTCTTCCCCGCTGTCCTCTTCGTTCTCATTCGATGTGTCTGTCCTGAGACGACGCCTGCTGCCGAAAGGTCGCTCCACCGGCTCCTTCATATCTTCATGTAAGCGGTCCATGAAACAGCGCAGAAATTCTTGACTATCTTGCTGTGTGTGACCACGGAATGCAGGAAGAATTGTTTTTACCGATGTCGTTAACTCCAGAGGAGAGATCATGCCATTCCTGCAACCATGGATCGAATAAAGTGAATATCAGATGCATGATTGTGTGGTAGTAGGATGGCTCAGTTAGTTAAGAGTCGCATGTCCCCGCGCATCTGTCCGACATGGGAGGTATCACTACTCTCACTAAAATGTTATTAATACTAACTTAGTGAGAGACATCAATATGCGAAGCCTGCGCATTGTACTTAAGAAATAATGTCTTTGAATACGACTAAGTGAATATAGCCTATCTGAAGAATGAAATGTAAGCAAGCATAACTTAAAATAAACAGCAAACTTCTCTCAAGTCTACTGATTATCTTCAAGTCGGAATGAAAGTTCCTCCGACAGCATAAAAACTCTACGGAGAGATAACAGGTTATCTCACATAAGTTAACTTCACATTGGCTTCACAGTGTAGGCGTATGCAAGGTGTGACTATTGCCACAGCTTCAACATGCATGTACTTACTTAGTGCTAGTATGCGAAGCATAAACATAAAAACAAGCTCAATAAAATGCATAAAAATGCAAACGGCTTTCACCGGAGAGAAACAATAGCCCTGATTTTCAAATTGCTCTGCTTTAATTTTTTCATGTAAAAAATGTTGTGAAGCAACCAGAGGTTGGATTATTGCATATTTCTGCAATATTAGCATAACTTTCTCCAATGTCATCTACCAATGTGACAGTAATGATGGACGTTTTACAAATCTGTTTCCGTAATCATTAAATAGAGGAAAGCTAAACATTTTAACCATAGACATGTGTCCGGCTTGATAAATCATGTATGCTTGGTAGCATAAGCTTGTTGATTTCAAGTTCTGGAAAGACAACTTATTCAAAATAATTTTCGAAAATCAATTTCATAAATGATCTTAAAAATGAAATCACAAAATTACCTAGAGAATTATTTAGAGGCATGCTGGGACATCGCTCTCATCTGGATCGTTTGCAATAGATAATGAAGATCAATCATGCAAAACATGAGAATTAAAACTTCTAAATCTATGGACGCAGGATCAATTTTTATCATTTTCTTCATGCAGTCAACTTTGGTAACGTTTCATTTTCATTAATATTCAAGCGAATGACATCTCTGAAGTGGATCCTACCTATGAAAATGTTAGGTTATGTGGCATTTACATCTGAAGCTTTCCCGAAATATGACAGAGAGGTCCTGAATGAACTAGACCTTCTGTCACAGTCCAGACTGGTGCCTTCTCAGTTACCTGTTATCCTATCTAGATTTCGATGACATTGATATTCGACCTCGATGGATGCAACCCAAAAATGCTGCTAAATGACAACCGGAGCCTCCCTTCATAAGCTCATTTCATATTCATTTTCACCGAGCACTCCTACGTGATGTACCAGTAACGTACCTGTCACTCCATAGACATCTGATGAGGCTGGAAAACGCCTCGGACAGACTGCTCATTCCATGACGCTCTTCTGGGCTGGAATTCACTACATGTCGACAGGAAAGTAGGTAGTTGGTCAATTGAGGACAGTTGGACAGTGATTGAAGAGCGGCGTTCATGTAACATGTATTTCCAAGGTTGCGAAGACCGGTTAGCCCTGAGTGAAGTTCGTATCCGATTTCCAGATCAACATCTTTTAAATTGTCGAAACTTTCACTTCGTCCTGTGGTTGGGCTTCCACTGCTCTTGGAGCCTCCAAAAGATGTAGCTGGGGCTTCTTGTGTGCTGCAATGACAACAAAATAGTAAGTGATATAATCCTTGGGAACATTTCAGATGATTTGTCAAATCTTGAGAGGACGAGTATAACGAACATAGCATATCAGAAATGTATTAGACAAAACCCTTCAAATTATCAACTCTTCGAAGACCTTAGAGGCTTATTGATGGCCCTCATTAATCCTTTGGTTGCGGTGCATATTTCATTTACCTGCCGAATCTTATTGAGCCCGAGTTATCTCGCATCGAGGCGGCAAGACATTATCACTGAACCAATTTAGGTAATTCTCTCTGTGTCTCTGAAGGGTTTAAGTCACTTCATACTAAACACGAGTGAACTCGGTGTTCGTGAAATTGGAACACCCAGCAGCCCGAGTTAACTCGGGATTCGTGAACAGTGGAATGGAAAACTTTACCTGTCAGTGTCAGTTGCCTGCCCTACCGATACGAGCTGACTCGGGCTCAGCCGTTAAAGGGTTAATGCAAGTTTTTCCAAGCATACTTACTCTACACAAAATCGAATAAACACGGTGCATTTTGCAAGTTATCTTCACAAATTTCAGATGCTTATAACATCCTATCAAATTTCATTCAACTTTAATGTTTACATGTATTTATGCTTATTACTTTTCATATTCTTCTATTGATTCTGTATGCATGACAAATTATTATGTTACTAACCGTTATCACATTATTCTGTGTCACTCGTTCTTGTCAATGCATCGTGTCATTAAATAGTGTTTGTCGGTTGTGAAATCATGCCGGTTCTGATAAAATGAAGCAGTGATGCAGTTCCGCGTTATATGAAGAATGAATCGCCGCACAGAATATATGATGTTCAGTTTGAAAATGTGAAGAATTCCATTACTTGAATATTTTATCAATAGGTACCAACCACCAACGCAAAAATCCTTATTTATTATTATTAAATTTCAGTTAGAAAAACAGCTTCTCTCGACCGAAAGTGCATTAAAACAAAGATTGACGATTTGCTGCAAAACGTTTTGCTACCACTTCGGTTGGCGCATTAAAAATATATTAATAATGAGAATGGCTGAGCATAATTATCAAAATGACAATGATCCCCCAAGCGCCAAAATGAGCTAACGACGGCCTCTGATCCTCTATGCGATAATTACAAGAAAAGGACGCTTCTGTACACTTGTGAAAATTGAAATACGCAGTCATAGCGATATTAATATTAGCTGCGAATGACGCATTATCAGAAGCCAACTTTGAATTTGAATATTTTAACTATTATAAATATTGAACTGAATATTTGAAAAACAAGAAGGGCGCTTTGCACACATTGCGGGCAAAGTGCCCTTGTTATTTGCTTATTATCTATCATAATTTATTATTTATCATTCATTTCATTGCCGCTCATGCCAAATATACCGGTACAAGCCAAATGGGTTGTAATGGGTTATCCTTCTAGTTTTCAAAACTTGTCCACAAGCCATGAAAATAAATAAATTACCGCAGAACTTCAGATGTACGTACATGTAGTTGAGTAGTATATTTTCTACCTATATACAAACCATCTAGCAAATCGAACAAGTACTTTCTGAATTCGAATCGAAAACTGTAGATGTGTCAGCAGCTTGATCTGACTTGTCTATTTGATGCATTATTATTACTCGTGCGTATATTGTTCTCTCTCCGTCTTTAGCTCAATGACTGCCAATCGCGATTTCAAATCGCAAGGCAATAACCTTAGCAAAGTTTAAATTAAGCACATTTGTGCAAAAAATGTGGCTTTCGTCACCATCACTTAACGACTTGTTTTTGTTCAGAATGCGTCGAACAGACGAAGTCAGATGAAGCTGCTGACATCGCTGCACTTCAAGTTATATTATCTGATTTAGTAATGACCGACTTTTTGATATTTTGGATATGGGTAGAACGTGCACTCATCTACATGTACATGTATGTGACGTTTTGTGACGATTGAGTCATTTTTACGGCTTTAGACAAATGTAAAAAGGTGGGGATGGGGAGAAACCCACAAGCATCGCCATGTCAATTTGAATTAAACAATCAAAAAGCGCTGTTGAAGCTTCTTAGTGTCTGGAGACTAGTCTTCACTTAGTGTCTGGAGACTATAACAGTGAGTTGTCACACCTTTAGAAGCAAAATAGTAATAACTACACGAATTTCAATCCAACAACTTTCTGTTATGAAACCAGAGAGCGGATATGGGCCTGCGTCATCATTTATTGTTTTATAAGCAAACACACTCAGCAATAAGAGAGCTGTGTAGAAAAAAGCAAAATCTTGCCGATTAAAAACTGAGCGGGGATTTCAAGCAGTAGCAAAACTTGAAGCATATCTCCTTTACCTGAACAACCTCTTCACGCTGTCATAAGTTCTTTGTTTCTGACAGCTTCTGAGATACAAGGAGACAGCACGATCCAAAGTGTGCATGTTCTTGACGTCTGGTAAATACCTGGCAAATGCGGCATGTTTATGTGGATTATCTGTGACTTGGAAACTTTATATTGCTGCAATCTTGAAGCTTATCTTGGTGAGGTTGGTAACACTCTTGAGATTGATTTGCATCATAGAACAGTAAAGAAAAAAAGTTAATCTCATATTAAGTTCTATGCCGAAAAACATAAGCTGCGTCTTCGATGCTTCGCATTATCGAAACAGGTTTGCTTTAAGAATCAAATCCCTACTGTGATACACTGATTGGATCCCTGTCTATCCATGTCCACCTAACGCTACAGAGAAAGCTGACTACGCGATTATAGCCTCCTACTCTATACCTGATATCATTTTGGAAGGTTGGGAATCGAAAAATATGGAAGCAATACTAATAAAGTGGCTAGCATGTCATGCAAGTTCGAGTGGGACAAACTTGTTGAAGCATACAGAGCGCCTTTTTTCTTCAACTATTGAAAAAAGTGTTAGCTGAAAAGTGTTAGTATGAAAAGCTATTAAAATTTCGATAATTTTCCTGCTCCTAAAAAATATCAGAGTTGAAGAGCAGGATTTATTTCATAAAACATTGCCACACCCTCTGTATCCATCCTCATTGAACCACTAATGTGAGGATGTCATAGATATCAATGAATGTCTGAGGGCGCTTGATACATTTTGCTCATTTCAGCTAATGTAACCGAACGCCTTTATCACTATGCACAATTTAACGACATTCTGTATTTATGGTAGAGTGTTATTTTTCCAACAAGTTTTACCATCAGTTGTAAACAGCTTTGCTCAACAAATGAAGAACAAAATGAGAACTTTCTTTACCTAGTTTGCTGACCGCTTTGAGAGGTTGCTGTTGAATGAACTTCATGCTTGCAAACGTAGCACCACATTCTACGATTCCGTAGATTCAGAGCGATAAAGTGCCCACGAGCCTAAAATGAACAAATTCACATGAAAGACATCAATATTCAGTGGAAAAGATAAATGACAGCATTAGAATATATTTCAGAACAGAAATGAAGATCATACATGGAAAAGGTGGTGGAAGAGGAATACATTGATACATCACAGACTTGGAAATATGTCTCAGTTGAAGTACCAAGAGCATTATGGACACCGCTATGTTGTACATCAATCTGAATTATATTTCGGGGCAATTATTTCATTAACATGCAATGAATCGATGGAGTTTTTTCATTTCAAGAAAACGAAATGGACACTACAACAGTCTTCTGGGGAGTCTTTTTCTGAGTAAAAGCATGAATTTTGATTTTCCACCACTCAGTCAACAACAAGCTTTATGTGTGGTCCATTGTTTCATGTTCATTATTCACAGTGCCACAAAAGCATATGAAACGTAATTCCAATTATCTGAGTTATGTACAATGAATGAAGTTCAATAGAAAATTCAAATACTCTATAGAACAGTGCACACTTGACATTTTAGCAATATCTTCCGCATGAGTAAGCCAAAAGCTACATATATTTACTTGCATAGAAATAAATGGGTATGATCATATCAAAATCTTGGGTATGGAATGAAACGTTTCCTCGGAGAACATACACGCATGATGATTTAATAAATCATTCTTTATAGTTGATTGCCTTGTTCAGGAGATTCATTGTCTGAGAAGATATGGAAAAACACTCTCAAATTTTTTGGCTTCAAGTTTCACAAAAGAAACTGGCCAAAAATATGTAAAGGCATGAGCAGACGTTTCTCGACGCTGTGCTCTAAAAACTATGGTAAAAGCGTCGTGCAGCGTCTGATCCTGCTGTGCATACTCTTAGCAAATTTCTTATACTAAACTTGAAGCCAAAAAAGTTGAGAGTGTTTTTCCATATCCTCTCTAACCATTATTTAGCACTGCATCAAAAGCGTTTGAGTTCAACAAGTAAATGGTCAGATTCCCGTGCACTCTCCTAGATGTTTGTAATGTATGAATGCTCTGTGAATTAAAGCATCTATCTATCTTAATTATTTTATGGGAAAACAAGAATTAGAAGCTTTTGATCCCTAATTGTAAAAGATGATTTCCAAACGCAGATGCAGGAAAATACATTTTAATTAATTGACAGACTACGGAATATAGCAATAGTCGTTAGAAGTGTTCAACATCGAAAAACATGAGAAAAAGACAGAGCCCGCTTTAACAGTGTAATGTAGCTTTGTGCATGTCGCCTATTCAAACTGTGCACTGTTACTTTTGTTTACCAGGGAGTCCTATGTCCGTACAACAAGCTGTCCCACACCTATCGCCTGATAAGCCAAGTGCAGCACAGCGCCCCCGCAACCACTTAAATTCTGCTTGTTGAAGCCTGGGTAGCGTGCTGTCAGTTGTTGGTTGGTTCCTGGCCGCCATCAGAGATTTGGGACTCGCGACATCCTATCCCCGTTCCTGTAACCGACCTCGAACTATTCAACGTACGAAACCTTTGGACGAATTAGGATCCATACCATCTCAGACAACCCAGACATTTTACTGATTTATTCAATTTTGACTGCAGCACTCACATCAAACGCAATGTAATGACACACGTTCAGCATCTCAGCATACAAACATAATGTACACAACGTGCTTTTGTTGTAGAATGAAGTGCTCTTGAGCAAACATCATCATGAAAACAAAATTTTAGATCTATTTTTTTAGCTATATATGCTTTAGAAAACTCACCGTATGATGTTGACCACTATGATCTGCACCCTTCCCTTGATTTTCTCCACAACCGACAAATAAACAATCATTTTGAAGACAAAGCCACGTATTAGTGTTTTGAACATTCGAAGGACATGAATGACAAGGTTCCTGAAAACACAGATTCACATCGTGTCGACATATATTCATGTAACTCAGAATATTAATTTAAGTTTGAAGTTCCGCTTAAATAGCGTAAATAACTGAAATTTTATCTGATGACTGAGACTGACATCAACATAAGACTTATAAAAGTACAAGTGATGCAAAAATGCCAACCAAAAGTTAATTCAACAGAGGAAGAAGACCAGTATCGTTAATTTCTATTCTTTTCGTTATCATCTACTGTAACATACAGCGTGTCCATAAAGAAACCGGACGATTTCATTTTGCTCTCAATCATCATAGTTTGAATAGATATCGCACTAATATGACGTTTTAGATGCTTTGGAATGTGCGATTCTGTTTTCAAGTAAAGAATTTCTCTATGCATTAACCACTTGTTTCAAACAATCATGTTTTAAAAAATGAAGTCAACTAAATTTATATTCAAGAATGTCTAACTACAAGGTCAGTCAACTTTGATCCATTTAATTATTTTAATTTAATTTAAATTATCAAATTTTTGATTATTTTTATTTCTTAATTTTCTACCAGACCGATGACAAGTCGACATTGGCTGCTTTCAACCATGTTCTACGTGTCTTTTTCTGTGAGTGGATTCACAATAAAGTATTGACTGACAAGGACTTTCTTTCAAAAATGTATTTCAGTGACGAAGCACATTTCTGGTTAAATGGCTAGGTTAATGCCCAAAATTATAGTACTTTTGGGGCGCAGAAAATCCTAATGAATCGGTGCCCAAATCCCTACATTCAGACCGGCTGACAGTATGGGTGGCTATATCAGAGAGACGACTAATTGGAACCTTCTACCGCTCAAAAAACATCAATCAAGTTGTCTATCGGAGCATTATTCGAGACGATTTTCTCCACACTTTGAAAGCAGCCAATGTCGACTTGTCAACGGTCTGGTAGAAAATTAAGAAACAAAAATAATCAAAAATTTGATAATTTAAATTAAATAAAAATAATTAAATGGATCAAAGTTGACTGACCTTGTAGTTAGACATTCTTGAATATAAATTTAGTTGACTTCATTTTTTAAAACATGATTGTTTGAAACAAGTGATTAATGCATAGAGAAATTCTTTACTTGAAGACAGAATCGCACATTCCAAAGTATCTAAAAATTCATATTAGTACGATATCTATTCAAATTGTGAAGATTGAGAGTTCTTCATGGAGAACATTCTTCTTATGAAGATTGAGAGAGGTTTCTTTATGGACACGCTGTACAATCGCTATAATCATCTGACCGTTTCTAACCGTTTATTATATCATTTTCCAATGACATATTGTGGATATAATTTTTGCAACGATCGCACATTTACTGAATTTTCGAGGCTCAATAATCTGTTATCTTTGTTGAGTTTTCCTTTTTATCTTCTGATGCGGTCTGAGTAAGCGAAAATTCAGGAAAAAATTCTCACACAAAGTCAATCCTCTGATGTTGATTTAAATAAGAATCGAGAAATGCGATAAAATTCCTCTACCGATAGTGAGATACAGCAACTTCAATCACTTACTCGACGTTTGGACTTTGCAAGTTCAGGCGTCAGGTCAATGGTTCGAACATGTGGGCATGATCGCTGCTTCTGCGGCATTTTCTGTAAAACAAAATAGTTTTCTCAGTTTCAGCTCTATAATGAATAGGTAGTGTCAAAATTGTAATTAAAATAATCATTTAATTAAAACATATTGATGATCATCTACGCTTGCCAAAATAAATTTGCAAACAGATTGCTCCCTTGATAATCTCGCCCGATTCAACCGATCACATGCTAGTAAAGTTTATTTTCATTTTATGACAAGCATGTATCTATAAACATCCAATACTTGACACACGGCGACAGTACTTGTGATACTACTTTCATTTATTTACTGATTAAAGCACGCTGTGCCGTCGTCAAAGGCATATATTTGCGTCATTTGGTCAACATGTTGCCTACATATCAGATGCGCAGATTGCCATTCGTGTACGGTATGCCAGATAGTACAGCAGTAGTATAAGCGCAAAAGCATGTGAATTTCATAAACAAATTATTTGGCAATTGTGCAGTGTCACATACATGTCACTGAACAAAGCTTTGATGTTCGAATTACTTTAAGAATGATGTTCATAGACACTATGCTTAGTAACAACAGATAATGATGACGCAAAATCATGATTTAATAGAATCTTTGCAAGGCTGTCAAGCATTTTCATCTCTCGATTTTCCCAATTCTGCTATCAATTGCTGCTTGCCGAAGCGGATTTTGACGAATTACTTGAGTTTAGACGTTCGTTCGGTCTCAAGCGGCCAGCTATTGCTTTTTTTAATCAAAGTTGCAGTGAAGAGGACGAACCTATACACCTAAGGTGTACCTCAGCAGAAGAACAAAGTAAAAGAAGCAGAAAATCGAAGAAAGAAAAGTGGGAATAATATAGGGAAAATACTGAGTAACTAAGCCATTGTGTAATACTATAGTGAAAAGACAAATAACTCATAACCAAATGCGTTAATACTCGAAACACTGAAGCAAGATGGTAGAAAAGTGAAAAGACAAATATGGGAATGTGAAATGCATAATAACTAAGTAAGAGCCAGTAACTGATTAACTCATGGGGATGAAATTGGAAATAACGGAAAATACAATGTAAAAACCAAGATGCTTTATCCATGGTAGAAATAAATTTAGACGAAAGACCCTTCAAATTATCGACGTTCCATAGAGCTTAGTGGAAGTTTATTGACGGCTCTCTTGAATGATTCAACACTAACAGATGTTGCGAATACATCCACAGGAAGTCTATTCCACAATCTTGTTGTCCAATGAAAAAAGAATCTCTAAAATGTTCAGTGCGACAACGAGAAATAATGACAAGGCATGACTTTACGCAGTCACTTCCTTTTTGTGCATCTGGCAAAAGAGCGAGGACGTAGGGTGATAAACGCACGCTCATCACAACGAAAACCGTGATAATAGCGATAGAACACAGAAAGACAGGATACTAGTCCATGGTGTCCGAGTGATGCCAAACCTGATGTGAGACTAGCATCATCTGCTCTGGGGACCTGATGACTCAACGTGTGAGCAAGGTTCAATCATATGAAGAATCTGAGCCTTATAAAGTACGAACAACTGCTGAGAACTGAGGTAAGCACGGGATCGAAACAAAGCTGCAAAGCGTTGGGCAACTTGGCGGATGCGGACTGACCAACCTAAAGAGTCAAACAGTGACACACCATGCAAAGAAGTGCTACTCTCCATTCAAAAGCCATTGAAAAACCTGCCACAGCGATAGTACTGTCTTGGACACGCATAAGAGAAAAACAGACTCAGTCTTGCCTTCATTGAACATGACTCAGTGGGAGCGACTCTGAGAAAGAATGCTCTGCAATTTAGATTCAATAAATGAGATCAATGTCACTCTGTCCTGGTCTATACGTTAGCTGCAAGCCATTTGACTGAGATGGGAAAAGGATTCATGAAGAGTGGAGTTATCAGCGAAAGAGTGGCTTTGTTAGGCGTAGAGGGTAATTTATAAACACAAGAAAGAGAATATGTGAAAGAATGCAACCCTGAGTGATACCCGCATGGACCACGAAAGAGAACAATCCATCGACACGAATTAAATATAACGGTTAGTCAGGTCAGCAGGGTCATGAAGGAAAATTTCATTGGAATTTCATGCACATCCGTTTACCTTGACTGTTTTGATTAACGCACGGGACTGCCAAGAGCACAGAAGGTAAATTTTCTCCTGACCCACAAAAAACCAATTCCATTCTTTCTTTTCCAACTCCCTGAACTTGTCACCAAACTTTTAGCGGTTCCTAGGCATGGCGAACTGTTTCCAAAACTACATGAAAGATTTTGCATGCGCACCTACAGCATAGGTAATGAAATGATATAAAATTCTGAACATGTTAGAATAAACCTACAGCGTCTGACCCGGAGCTACTACATGAAAGAAATGAAATAGGGTATTTGCTAATAATGAACCAATTGGTAACTGGCTACTCAAAATTCAAACTGCCTTTCATGAGGATCGGTCTGTACAACGTCCCATCTCGTCTTAGTTCGAAAACAATCATGACATGTTTAATTTGTACACGAGGAAAGATAGTTGTCAATTACATATTTCACTGCAAATGGGGAAGATTTAGCGCTATTGCCGACACTCTGTCGAGAATAAATATGTCAGCTGAAGTTGTTGAGATTCTGGATATCAATATACAGGGTGATTTTAAAGTCCTTACCTGGTTTTAAATCAATGTCACGGACGCTGCATTTATCGGATCGCCTATTGTTTTATACCAAAATGTACATGAAGCTCCAAAGTTTTATATGGTATATTGATTACTATGTATACGCGCTGTTATTTGGAAGACTAGTGCCACAAATCAATAATGACAAATTGAGTATATTAAGTTCCTAAACCTCGACTACGAAATCTGGTATGACACCACTTCACTCTATTCTGACATGAGAATTCAACATCCAAATTCATGTGCGTCACTGGAAAGAATTCAAATAATTTACTTCATTGTGTAGGGTATGACACCATTGCTAAATGACAATTGAACTCGTAGATATCTTAACTCATATCTCATTATCGATCGAAAATTCAAACATCATCAACTTGAGCATTTAAAAATGAAAAAAACGGTTGTTGTCAAAACACAACGTGATTGCATTTGTTAACAGTATGGTGACTGTCGAAGACCGTATTAAAGTTGTTCTTCTTATGCCAAAGCTTGATTCAGTGACATTAGTTGAAAGACATTTTGAAAATGAAGAGATATCGAGCATTCCGACTCATTAGACCATGAAATCAATCGTCAACAAGTTTAAGGACACTCGTTCAGTTTTGGACGCACCCCAATGTGGTAGACCTCGCCGCTCTGACGACAGGATCGATGAAATTAAAAATATCTTCGAAGTAGATCCTTCTACGTCGATCCAGCAAGCCGCAGGAATTGCTGAGACTTCCTTCTATACGGTTCGCAACGTGTTGCGGGACGATTTGAAGATGAAGCCGTATAGACTTTCTTTTTGTCAGCAACTGTTCGCCGATGATAAAGCAGCGAGAGCAACCATGTGCAGTGAATTCCAACAACGGATTGCCGCCGATGAGAACTTTTTTGAACAGACTATGTGGTTTGTTCAAACCCGGACACGATCAATTATCAATCAAAAACTAATTCGTATCGTGTAATCGTGTATTATGTTCATTCGGGTAAGGAAGTCAACGCGAACAGAATCTGAGCATTAGCACATTATACACATGATACACACATAAGACACAATTCGAATTTGGTGCCGAAGGGATGGAGAGCTCTTAGACAGAGCACAAAAGCATTTATGTAAGTCGCCACTCAGTCTTTACGCCGCATTGTCTGATTGGGAAGAAAGCGAGGCGCGCGCCAGGCGTGAAACCGACCACTGAGGGAAGTCCCATGCAACAATCACATGAACCGAAACTGACCAGCGCGGTTCGATGACGCAATTATGTTAACGGGAAGGAATTACTCATGCAAACGCGACATCATACCCGACTTAAGCAAACTAATTAAGAAAGAAGGAAGAAAAATACACAAAACATCCGGCCGGGAGAAAACAATCACACAACAAGAGCATCCAAAACGACAGCAACTTTGGAGATCGGTCTTCTAATGAAAGTTTGACCTACCTTGATACGCACGTTTCTGACTCTATTGTCTTTTCCTCTGTAGACTTCCTCGATCTTTCCCAATGACCATTTTCCTCTGACAGGGCTATTATCGGTTACTACTACCACATCACTCACGCTGATTTCCTTTGCGGGCGTCTGCCATTTTTTCCTCTGAAACAAGCTAGGCAAGACATCTCTAGAACAGCGTTTCCAGAAGCTGTCAGTTATATTCTGCACCAAAGTAACTCGATCCTTGAATTCACAATTACTGCGATAAGGTCCCGCAGGAACTCCGTGACTGGCTCGACCTAATAATAAATCGTTAGGGCATATATACTTTCCGTCATTTGGATCATTCGCAATTCTTCCAATCGGTCGTTGGTTTATTAGATTCGCGCATTCCAATAATACCGTATACAGCTCGAAGGCAGTAAGTACTTGTTCGCCTATCGCCAGTTTCAAGGCTCGCTTTGTTGTTTTCACTAGAGATTCGGTACATCCATTTTGATGAGGAGCTAAGGGCGTCGTAAACTTCCACTTAGTTTCATTATTTGCACAAAATTCATTTATTCTCACTTTATCCCAATTTCTGATCATTTCTCGCAGCTGGCGCTCTGCACCTATCATCTGAGTACCGTTGTCACTCAAGAGAGAGTTAGGAAAACCTCTAATTGCGAAGAATCGCCTGAGTACTTGTATAAATTCATTCGCCGTAATATCTTTAGCCAATTCCAAGTGAACCGCTCTAGAATTCAAGCACGTAAATATAACTCCATAATTCTTCTGTTTTTTATTTCTGCTTTGCTTTACAAGTATTGGACCAAAATAATCAACCGATGTGTGATAGAAAGGAGGAGTGCAAGGACTTACACGTTCGTCCGGCAAGTCGGCCATAATCTCAGTGTGTACTTTATGTGCTAACTTCCTGCACAAAAGCATGATTTGATAACAGATTTTGCGATGGTAGGGGCTTTGGTAATCTAATATTCACTTCTGGCTTTCGCTGTAGTCGCTGCGATATCACAATGACCTCTTTCATGCATATCTCTTATTATTAGTTTCGAAATCAGATTATTACCAGGTAATAATACGGGATGTTTCATGTTGAACGATAGGAATTCGGCATTTGAAAGACGACCACCAACTCTGATTAATCGTCTTTCGTCTTTAAACGGTGTCAAGTTTTTCAATTCTCCTTTCTCTAATTTCTCGTGTAGTGGCATCTGAGCCTCCTTTATCAGCGCTTCCTTTGAACTTGCTAACTCGTCGGCAGTCAATGGTCCGGTGTTTCTATTCTCCGCACTTGTCCGGGCGTTATGTATGAATCGAAGTGCATAAGTCGTTACTCTTTTCAACTTATGCCAACTTGACGAGGCTTCGACACTGAAAATCGGCTCTTTTGTCGTGAGTGATACCATAGCAATTAATCGTTTCTCAATATTTTCATCAACTTTGTTCGTTGGCCATTCATTAGACGGTAGCTTTAGAAACTCAGGTCCATATTTCCAAGTACTTCGTAAATTGTCCGGCGAAATACCTCGAAATTTGGTCTGCTACATTGACCTTACCAGGAATGTGTATCCATTGTGAAGGTGAAGTGTGACCGACAATCTCATTTATTCTGGGAGTCACGAATGGAATATTTCTATCTGATTTGTTCCGTATCCAACCAAGAACAATCATACCATCAATGAAAAATAGAACCTCGCGGAATTTTATTCGGGACTCTTTCATTATTGTCTGATGCAACCTTGAAGCTAAGAGAGCAGCTTGGAGTTCTAGTTTTGGGATCGTTAATTTTTTCAGGGGAGCAACACGGGACTTGGCGATTACCATTCTTGATTCGTACAGATTATCTGACATCTTAAACCTCAAGTAAGCACAGGAACCGAAAGCATCCTCATAGGCGTCAGCGAAAATACACAGTGTTGGCGGTTCATCAAGTGCGTTCTAAGGTTTCATACATCTCGGGAAACTGATATGATTCATTTGTTCTAGTTCTTTGAATACATTATTCCAAGTCCTTTGATCATCGGAATCCAACGGATCATCCCATCCGAGGCCTTTCTTCCACAATTTTTGCATTTTGATTTTAGCTCGTACTAAATTTGCTGCAGCTAGACCGAGTGGATCAAATATCTTCGATATCTCTTTTAGAATGATTCGCTTCGTCAACTCCGCATTTTCGTTTTGTCTGTGGAACTTTATTTTTAGTTCATCCGCCTGAGTATCCCAACATACTCCTAATACTTTCTCATCGATCGGTGTTTCTACTTTTTCATTATTCGCGTCATCTTTGCCATTAAATACCCATTTCTTGATCGTAAATCCGCACGATGACAGTATCTGGTCGATTTCGGATGACAACCTTTCAGCTTCTCGCTTGTTTGATAGCGAATCACAAATATCGTCCATGTACGAGTTCTTCAGTACTGTTTCGGATCCCTGAGGAAATTCGCTGCTGTTCTGTCGGGATGTTTTCATGAGGGCAGTAAGGGCCATTGCGGGCGCAGGTTTGTCACCAAATGAGAGAACATTGATGACATATACATCCGGTTTCTTCTCCGTATTCAGATTTCTCCAAAGGAACCGATGAACATGTTGGTCTCTTTCGATAATTTTTATCCGATGGTACATCTTGGATATGTCTCCAACCAGTCCGATTTCATTTTCTCTGAATCTGATAAGAACTCCAAGTAAATCATTAAATAAATCCGGTCCCTTCGCCCAGTAGTCATTAAGACAATGACCATTGAATGAGATAGAAGAGTTGAATACAACGCGAATAGGTGTGCTTTTACTTTCCTTGAATATTCCGTGATGTGGTAAGTAGAATTTCGGTCCGTCATAATTTTCAATTTCTTGATCGTTCAGCTTTCTGGCGATATTAAGTCGTATCATTTCTTGAATTTGAATATCGTAGGATCGAGCGAGTTGCGGTTTCTTCAATAGTTGTCTCTCTCGAACTACAAGCATCCTTTCTGCTTGAATCATATTGTCCGGTAACAGTACAGGGTCCTTTATCCACGGATAACTCATAATCCACTGTTTATCATTATCCAATTTCATCACAGAATTCTCGATTAAGTCGCGTCCTTCCACATCAATCTCCGTATCGCATTTACACTGATTACCGGTTACGCCTAAACTTTCAGTTATCCAGAATTCTTCCAGATCAATAGGTTTTGCTAATGATACATGTAGAATTGAATGTGACATGTTGTTTGTGTCGGTACCGTCAAAGAACATCCAACCCAAGGGTGTGTTCCTCCCTACAAGGTTACCTTTCCCGACAGTTTCGCCCGAGTGAAATATTGCATGGTCGACGCCTATAAGTAAATCGATAATTCCTGCCTGACGCTTGGGGGCCGTACCATTAATGCCAAGAGTGTTTTTCAACTGCTCAATATCTAATTCATGCATGTGAATATCGTTGATGCTATCCATTCCAATCGCTTTGAGCTTATAGAACTTCCCGTCCTTTGGCGATCTCACTTTGACTGCATATATTTTCGTAAAAAGTTCCTCCTCAATTCCTCCAACCTTGATTATTGAAATACTAGTACTCGTTCCGGCGAGATTCAGTTCCTTAGCTACATCATGTCTGATGAGAGATACTTGCGCACCGGAGTCCAACATGACATTGCCTTCCCGTTTCTGCGAACTGTTGCCAAACATCTCAAGAGTTGCGATAGGAAGTGCATTCTCTCTACTCATAGTCGAGGCCATACCCACAGAATTAGAAGTCGTATCCGTATGTAGTAGTTTGTGGTGATATCTTCTACAGGGATTACCATTTATAGCTTCCTTACATTGTCTTTTGCGGTTGCATGTTTCAGCTCTGTGATTACTACCGGCTTTCTTGAGACAACTAAAACAGCAATGATTTTCCTTTAGGAGTTCGTATCTTCTCTTCACTGTCAATTTCAGAAATTCCGAACAATGATCTACGTAATGTGAATCCGTGCTGCACAACCAACATTTTCGATTCTGATACACTGGTTCATTTGTATTGTTAACAGTCACTTGGTTTACCTGATTTTTAGTTATACGTACATTGCTTCTAATCGACGAAACTGCTCGCAAGCGTGTTCTCATTTCGATAGTCATCCATTCTTGCAGATTCAAAAGTGTTGCAGATAGTCCGTCTCTCTCCAGGTGCCGAGACCAAAGTTTCCTATCTTCATTGGACATTTTTTGCTCTATGAGTGCAATCATATAGTTATTGTCCATATCTTGAGGCCGACCTATCTCAACAAGTAAATTGTAGCATCGCTTTATTAATTGAACTAAGTCACAGAACCTGGCATCCTCTCCTTCTTGGAGAGATTTGATTTCATTAATATCAGCCGTAATCGCATCAGCAGTGAACCTAGGATCCCCGTAAGCTGCGTCGAGGGTTTCCCAAACGGCATCGTAGTCCTGTCCTAGACCACGGACAAGTTCAACGGCTTTCCTACTAGAGACGATCTTAGAATAGTAACTGCATCACGCTTACTGTACGAATTATCTATGAGATGTTTAAAATCTAATTTGAATTCCTAGTACTCTCTGACATCACCCGAAAAGGTTGGGGCATGAGGTTTCGAAACCTTCACTTTGCTATACATAATAGGGACATGCGTCATCGAATCGCTCACCTTTATGTCAGTATCCAATTTGGCTGTGGCGCCCTTGACAGAGTCCTCAGTTGTCGTTGTTCCTTTAAACGATTTCACCCTCTCTTCCGTAGGACGATTCTCTTGCAGATGATCCTTTGCTCGTACCGTAAGCTCCAAGAATTGCCTTTGAATTTCGATCAAATAGTCCTCTTCAGCTTCATAGTCGTCGTCATCCAATAAGTATGTGTATTCCTCGTGTCGATTCTCCAGCTGATTAAAGGCCGATTTATATTTGTCCAACGCTTCCTGAATCTCTTCGTTCGACACTGACTCTTCGATCAGGAATGTCAAGGCCTTTCCATACCTCGTGAGATTCGACTTAGCCACCCTTCGTCGTTTCTTTGCCTCGTCGCTGTCCATTGAGTCGCAGAATTCACCGTTAAGTCACAAATTGAAAAGTCCGTTACAAATTCGAATGATGGTTTGTTCAAACCCGGAGACGATCAATTATCAATCAAAAACTAATTCGTATCGTGTAATCGTGTATTATGTTCATTCGGGTAAGCAAGTCAACGCGAACAGAATCCGAGCATTAGCACATTATACACATGATACACACATAAGACACAATTCGAATTTGGTGCCGAAGGGGTGGAGAGCTCTTAGACAGAGCACAAAAGCATTTATGTAAGTCGCCACTCAGTCTTTACGCCGCATTGTCTGATTGGGAAGAAAGCGAGGCGCGCGCCAGGCGTGAAACCGACCACTGAGGGAAGTCCCATGCAACAATCACATGAACCGAAACTGACCAGCGCGGTTCGATGACGCATTTATGTTAACGGGAAGGAATTACTCATGCAAACGCGACATCATACCCGACTTAAGCAAACTAATTAAGAAAGAAGGAAGAAAAATAATTAAAACATCAAAACACTATGTTTCTCTGACGAGGCTACTTTCCATCTAAGTGGACTAGTCAACCGTCATAATCGTTATATGGGATTCGAGCAATCCTCATACTGTTCAATAAGCACCGATCAAGTCTCCCGGAATTATCGCTTGCTGCGGTTTAGGCTTTAATGAAGTCATATGCCCTTTCTTCTTTGATTCTTGACCTACAAGGCAATGTTGGTGGACTTCTTCATCCCTCAACTTAAGAGTAGAAGAACATTTTCTGCGACCGTCTTTCTTTCAGCCGGATGGTGTCGCTCCCCAATGGTCCCTCGAGGTGAGATCTCTATTGCACCAAAAGTTCCTAGGAAGGTGGATCGGAAGGGACGGTCCATTCCACTGGGCTGCTCGAGGTCCTGATTTGACTCCTCTTGACTATTACTTTTGGGGAACTGTCACAGAGTGTATCACAGACAACCAGCAAGTCTTATGGTGCAAATATGAAATTTTATAATCGAAGAAGCTTCCCAGATTTCATCACAAGAAATTTCTGCTGCGTTCAATAGTTTTGTAAGCCGCCTTTCTTTGTGTTTGCGTGAAGGTGGCCATTTTGAACAGTTTCTTTAAGTCGTTCACGAAATAATATAGACTAATGTATTGATATAAATTTTGTAATGATTTCATTTTAATGATGAAAGTTATTGGAGGACAATTGACTTTTTTTGCATAATAAATACAAATCAAATTCTGTACTATTTATTGCGGATTTACATAATAATCAATATACCATATAAAACTTCAGGTACATTTTGCTGTAAAATAATTGGCGATCCGATAAATGTGACAAATTAGAGCGAATTAGAACAAAACAAAGCGAAATGTTAATGATGAATTCATTAAGCTACACTATTCAACTGTAAAGGACCGTGTTCAAAAAGCAGGTGCAATAAGGAATTCCTTATGGTCTTGCTTTCCCGACAGATAAGCTTTCCAGATCAATTTTAGGCCGGGCATACGAAATGTCATCGGAAAATTTTGCAAGCCTTGTCGTGTGTATTTTTTCGTGAAAGCAAACAACATGAGCACCCATTTGAAACCCAAGCTTTTCGACATTCCCACGCAACTGATAGTTGCTGACTGTGCTAGGCCGCAGCCGGTTATCTGACTTGACCAGTTTCGATACATGCTCGTTATTGTAGACTACTCTATGTTGTAGACGCTTTTTCCGCTTCCCTAAAAATTTCCCTGTGAAAAACTAGTGGACTGCAGCGCTGATCTTTAAATTTCGTGACTTTTCTTCTTGTTGCGGATTCCCGGATATCCGACCGAGGTACCCAGCTCATGAGCCATGACTTCAGTTTTCATATCTCCAATTTACGAATTAAGAAATTAGCTACAATCAGCTGCAGGCCCAGCCCAAATGGCATCTGAGAGCATCTAAGCGGTGCTTTGCAATACAAGTTGATATCCTTACTTGCCATAGTAGGTTAAGAATCTTGTGAGGCTGTGAGTGGACGTCTGTTTTGACCAAAGCTCTCATGACAATAAGAAATGATCCACACCCCCAACACTGGATCCGTGCTAGAATCTATAGAGCGGTGAGCATGATTTTTCAGCGAGACCTGTCACGCGCTAAAAGGTCGGCTTCGACGCTCTGGCGCATACATTTTTCAGGATTTCTGACTAGATCATGCGGCTGGCGCGCAGTTGGGCACTGGATACTCCCTCAGCGAATTTCTTCTTATGGAGACAACATCCTCCCTTCAGAAGCAAGGAAAATTGCCTACAAGGCACCGACCGTCACATCATCACAAGTGTAAGAGATAGGATCTTTCCTGACAAAGTACCGTAACGGTAAAGAGTCCTCTGAAGGCAACATTGAAACTGTCGGGTCGCGAGGCGCCAGTCGTTTGTCAAGACAACCTTCATTCTGCGCGAATGGAGGACAGTACCGGTATTCGTCAGTCTCAATGGACGGGTATCGACGATATCCTCTTGGTCACCAAAGCCAAGTGGTTCCAGGGGCGCTGCATTCTGCGAAGAGGACCCCATCAATGTCAACCAACGGAGGCAAATGGCGAGGATTGCAGAAACCTCACTGCATCTCAAATGACTGAGGCTTCCTGTGCACTGGAAGGACGTGTTTATATATGACGCTGAATGTAGCTCCCCGAATCTTCAACTGATAGGGAAGAGAAGTGACCGGCTTAAATGCAGCAAGATTGGTGGAAACAATAAGAAATGTTGTGCATGAAAAGCAGATGCATGAAGAGCTGTCGTGTCAGCGTCGAGCTGTGCTTTGATCATTCATGCACATGCCATTGATATAATCACAGCTGCATGAAGTGCTGTGAGGTCGCTCATATAGTTAGGAAGCTTGCTTGCATCGCACGAAAGATCACTGAATTTCTAAATGAGACAAAGAAGACAAATCCAGACTAATGATGGTGAAGCATGGGAAAGTGCACATTTCTTATTGATTTGAATCACTGAAGTCTCCTATAGTTGAAAAATGTGAGGCAAAATCGTATGCATGAAAAACTATTGTACAAGCAAATTCGGTGCAAATTTCGCGGGAACAAAAATTCACCGCCTGAGCCACTATAAAGGTAACCGCATTCTTACTCTGCTGGTAGTTCATATCATAATTAAGCTTCCAACAGACGAGAATAGAAAATGTCATGCAGGCATTTATTTCAAACACTACCTATTAACTGGATCACAAAATTCTGTAATATGGAGTTTCGATAATGTGTAATTATCAAATAGGTGTGCTTCTTAACGTGCTCGAGGGAAAATCAGCTGTCTTTCTAAAAGCGTTTCACTAAAATAAATAGATCTCTTATTAAAACAATTTAATATCTGCATCTTAACATGACATCGGTATTAACCTCAGCTGCATGGCTTTGTAATTACACAGCAAGGTGAAGAAGCCTAATTAACCACGCCTGAAGCATCATAGAATCATAGAGTTAGAAATACAAACATCATCAATCGCGCATGTTTCCCTTCTCCATGCGGTTTTATGATTTCTCTTCCGAATTTGCTGTGTTATTCATTATGTCATTTTTGCTCGCATATTCACTCATCTGTTGGTGAATCATGAGGACAGCAGAAACTGGGTGGGAGCAAAGTGTTGATGTCACATCTGATGTCCATTTTGAGGAATATGGAACAGAATTTCTGCCATTCTTTCGCCTTTTGCAATCGTTCTTTTAAACTATGGTTTTGACGACATCAGCTTTAGATATATTGAATGCTTCCTGTCAGCCTGCATCAATGTAGACATATTTTCAGATCACCATGACCCCCACAAAAAAATATGTAATTATATTCTTTATTGATTCACATCATATGCAGTGCACATGATTCGGTGAAAACTAACAAAATGAAACTGAGAAAATACAGACAAGTCCATGGAATAGGCAATGGGATAGGATTAAGACCATGAATGTGATGAGCAAGATAAGGCTGGCTGAGATTTTTGTTCGATTCAAGCCCGACAGAATAACACCGGAACCGACTGACCTTTCAAATTAGAACTCCATCTGTTCATGTTTGTAGACCTTAAAGAATGTATTAATGTACTCAGGTTTAATTTCAAAACTATAACACGTTTCTTTCGTTATTTGTATATATATTCAATCATTAGGTGAAAATGCTGTGCAAAATCTCATTTTGCTGTGAAGATTTTTCTAATATAAAGCATTGTGTTAGGATATATTCTAGCCGCTCCCTTGTTGTTCTGACTTGCTGAGATAATCATCCGCCTGGTAGTGCTCTGTTAGTATTGGTTGAAAATTTTCAATCTCATGATGTGAATGCTAGGAATGCAACAAAAAAAACAAAATCTTTGTGGATACATCAATGAGTGAACCCATACTCAGAGAAGCAATGAGTGAGGCCATCCACCTAATAGATCTAAAGCAATCATGATTGCACTGAAGACACATGCAAAAAGTTTTGGGAGTGTTAAGCTTAGTTCAAGCGAATTACTAGCGTTTTCTCAGGCTATTGAAAAGGTTTTAAAGATCATGCACTTGAGGTTTAGGTTTGTTGGTTGTAATTTGGTATTAGACATTGTTGCTGAAATAGCTGATTTCTCCGCTCCATTCCATATAGCTCAGTCATCACAGCAGAAACAAGTGGCTTGATTTGACGAAACTTGCAACAATAGTTCCTTGTTTAATAATGACATATTCCTAGTAGTCTCACAAAGTAGGTAGCAATCTGTGAGAACTCTACAATAAAAACTAGACGTGGTGCTAGCGAAGGGTCACAATAAGTCATCGAGTGAAGGCAGGAGATAAGTACGCCAAACTGCGTTGCAAGCACGATCGACATGGAGATGGTGTGCAGGCGATGGCGGCGAAAGAATTCTATGAAAGGAAAATAAGATTCTGTAGATAAGAAATTCTAGGAAGGGGGATTTTCAATGGGAATTCGGGATCCAGACGATGACAAAGCATTGACGGCTGAGGATGGTTGCGCAATTGCAGAAACAGCATTGTAAATTTAACGGCACATAGCGTAAATATAAGCAATAGGAGTGCAAAGCGATTAATTGTTTAGTCGCTTCAAATACTTAAGAAATACATTTAATCGCAGGCTTGCGATTAATCGTTTTTTTTGCGTTTCTAGTATAATTCAAAAATACATCATTTGACTGATTCTGTAGATAGTAGTGTTAATGAATGAATTTTCTATTAAGTTGTTCTATCGATTATTCGATTAGTGCGTTTCGTGTTGAGGTTGGAATTCTCCGGTACGGAACAGAAAGGTGTGGAAATGAATGACTCACTTGTGATTCGATGACTATGCTTTATTTTTATTTATTTTTTTATTGCACTGATATTCCATATAGGCGGTCTCGGTTGCGACAGCCCTCATTGGACAGTCCCCACTCCTGCTCCCACCGTTAGCATGCAATGTAAAACCGCATCATATTCATAACAGATCCCTAAGCATCGAATCGGGAGCGTGACTCTAGTGATGGACAACGACAGCGACATCGAAGAAGCAAGATGGTTACGAACAACAAAAAAACGTTCGAGCACATGGGATCATTTTCGACAGTGCCCTTGTGATAAAAGTCAGTGAAATGTGCCTATTGTGACTCTGTCTTCAAAGTATCCAGTAGACAGTCTCCGTCAACTCTGCGGTATCATATTGATTATACAACCTTAGGGCTAGGCACTAGGCCTATACTTTTAATATAAGTTACATCAATACAAAAGACAAAGTGAGTGTGCATGGGAGTAAAAGCTTACAATGCATTGAGAAGCAGTGATAGTTTACATAATAACAGTAATACTGTTACCTAATATATTAATGGTAGATATTGAAATTATATAAGAAATTAATCGTTTTATGATGCGATTGCGATTAAAAAGTCACCCCTAATAAGTAATAAGCGTGGTAGTCCGAAAAGCGAGTGTCGAAGACACACAGGCTTGAAGTAGAAGCTGGAAACAACATAATCTGAATACATACAGTAGCAGATATTATTATCACGAAGAAAGTGGCATAATTGAGAAAACCGAGACAACAAGGCAGATGGGCTAGGCAAGCCGCAGACAGAAGCTGTACGGTACATCAGCACGGCAGCCTAAGTAACAAAATATTTATCTCTTTTTTAGCACAATGCAGTTCAAAAATGTAAGAAAAGGATGCACAAGAGATAGCGGTTGCATTACAGAAGATTGCCTATGATAAATTCAAGCGTGCGATGCATGTGGGTTGAGTACCTACTGACTTCTTGAACTGGTTTCTAGAGTGCACTGCAACTGGGTAATCGCCTGCAGGGAAGTTGAACACTTGTTGACTGAAAGAGTGGTTGAATCGATCACCAATGGATCACGTACTTGATGGCTGTGGGTCTAGAATTTACGTAGCTGTGTATCGAGATTGTCGTTGATACAGAATGACGCCATGTTGTAGTAGACTTGTTCAAGATGGATAAGATCAGTTGGCGCGATGTTGAGAAAGAAGGGAAGGAGTTGCTACAACACCTCAATGTATGAGCGTCCTGGCAGATGTGACCAACTGCTAGCAGATATTACAGGGCGTCAAGTTCCTATTTTTTTCCTATTTTTTCCTATTTTATCATAAAATTCCTATTTTTTCCTATTTTATGACAAAATTCCTACTTTTTCCTATTTTATGACAAAATTCCTATTTTTTCCTATTTTTGTGTAGCTCGTTCTTTATCTTATTCAATATTATGGTCCATGGATAACCATTCAGAAAATAGAGTTGCGTTTTATATTCGGTAACGACAGTTCTCTTTGTGAACAAGAATGGTTCGCGTTCAGCTCTCGATACATGGCTATGATGGTTGCATATATCGAGAGCTAGCCGTGTACCTACATCAGTTCCTTAACTTGAACGTGCTACTCATATTTGTGTGACTCATCAGAAAATGGGATTATGGTTTTAAGAAATGGAATTTTTCATATTTCATGTCTTTTTTGCAGTGTGCTGATATCGGTTTACATCCTTAATGAGGTAGGATCAACAGTTTTCCGTTTGTTACCTCGCTTCCAGTATATCAGATAACTAAAACGCTAGTACTTAACAAAATGACAATTGGAAAAATATGATCGACTCTCTGAACTGATCTCCCATGAACTGATAATGTTTTTCTTCTCGTGTAATTCAATATGCATTTATAATGACTTTTAAAAAATAAACTTGTTATAAAAACTATTTGCTTTACTGCTAGTTTTGTTTCATGTTCATCGTTTCGGTTTCACGTCGTTCTCAGTTATTACTGCCTCCTATTTGAGTCAACAGGTGAGGTGCATTGCTTGTCCGGAAACGATATAAATGGACGTACATCCAGTAATTTAAATTCGGTAAAATGGTACGCAGCACTGGATACGGATCTTCAAATACACCTGTTGTCTTAGTAATCAGCTTCCAGACATTACTATGTGGTAAGTTTTGTTCAGTTCATACTTGTTTTATACATGTACATGTACATTAATGTTTGTTTCTTTTTGCAAGTCAAGCCTTTCGGAGAATTACCTGGAATGTTTTGAAAGGGATTTAGATTCTCAGGATATATCGTTCATCACTGTACGCTCGTGTGCTATCTTTAACGAAGCTGAGCCTATTTACGGGAATGACCACAGACAGAACAATGAGAAAGTAGAAGCCCCTCGCCAAATAGAGTGAAGCTCGCACTTAACGGTGATAATGTCACATTTCAGTGAAGGGGAGAATAATCTATGAGACTAAGATGGCGGTAAATCTCCCTTCTCACTCTCTCGCTTAAGTGTAAATCAGTGATGTAAACAAAGATGATTCCTATTTTTTCAGACTGGTTTACGAATTTAGAGCGGCATATTCTTCCGAAGATTTTTTCAGTACCATTAATGAGAATATAATTGACAATCTCCAACTATCTGATTGCCCTGTATTAAATGCTAGGCGCGATGCATGTGAATTAAAATAACGCATGCAGATTTGTACACTTAATGATGATTTGAGTTTGAAGAATATCTTATATCGTAAAATATCAATTAACCAGCGTGCCAATAAAGTTTTTTTGTTTATTTCAGGGTCTCAACTTGAGCTTTGCAACGTAAGATGCCCTCCGGTAAAACAAAATTCAATGTTACATGGCTCTCTACCTTCGATAGCAACAATCAGAAAATGGGCGATTGGTGTCGGAAAGGAAAGGATTACAGTCATGGTCATTGTACTCTATGCCAAATCGATATTAAGTGCGATAATTCCGGAAAAGCTCAATTACTCCAGCATGCTAGAAAGAAAAAACACATGGAGTTGTTGAAAAATGTATTGGATACAAAGCAAACAAAACTCTCACTGATGAATACTTCAGCTAGTGCAACTTCGATACCTAGTGATGCGATATCATCAGCTGTAGTATGCTCTAATACTGATAAGTCTACTGTTAGTATGATGACTCTTAAGGATTCTTCCGATAGTAATCTTAATGCCACTGTTTATTGGTTAGCAGAAGTGGCATGCAAAAATTTGTCGTTACGTTCATGTGACAACAAAGGAAGCTTATTCAAAGCTATGTTCCCTGATAGTGCAGTAGCTGCACAATTCAGCTTAAGTCGCACGAGCGCATCATATATAATAGGAGATGGGTTGTCACCATACTTCACAGGAGTAATTGTTTCTGACCTAGTGAAATCAAATCTACCTTTCTCTATGCATTTCGATGAAACATCCACAACTCAAGTAAAAAAACAGATGGATCTAACAATAAGGTACTGGTCGCCGCAGCACAATCAAGTGTGGTGCTCTTTCTACACATCTCTGTTTTTCGGACATGCGGACGGTAATACCGTCGCTTTTAGGATGTATCAAAAAATGTGTGATGATAAATTACCGATACAAAGGTTAGCTACACTTGTACGAGATGGTCCGAACGTTAACAAGACAATCTTCAGAAATCTGAATGAACTGATTTCTCGCGATCATCCTGATTTTCCTGGTCTGATAGATTTGGATTCATGTGCTATTCACACAATACATAACGGCTTTCGGAAAGGAATCAAAGAGTTCGATATTGACATAAGTCAATTTTGCTACGATTTGCATTCTATTTTTAAATACAGCGCTGCCCGTCGTGAAGACTTCAGATCAATACAATTGGAATTTGATTTGGAAACCCACAATTTCAAGCAACATACAGAAGTCCGGTGGCTTAGTATTGGACCGTCTGTTAAAAGAGTCATAGAACAATGGGAAGCGATTGTGCATTTCGTTTCAGACCTTGGGAAGAGCACACAGTCGATGCCAAAAAGCGCCAACTTCGAAAGAGTGCAAGTCATGCTTAGTACCAAAGAGAAATTCTTAACACGAGTTTTCTTGGAATTTTTCGCGAATATCACTCCTATTTTCGAGAATTTGTTGCGTCTGCTGCAAAAGAATAGTCCCATGATTCATATTCTTTATGACCAACTTTGTGAGTTCATTTTGAAACTTCTTCGAAGGTTTATGATACCAGAGGCGATTGGAAACAAATATGGAATTGAGCTCCGATCCATCGATTGTAGAAGTAAATCTTCACAGTTATCAAATGATGAAATTATGATTGGTGATTCCACAAGAAAAGCAATGAGCAATCTCAAACCAGAGCAAAGGACATATGCATTTCATCAAATCCGATTGTTTTTCGGAAGTGCTTCGTCGTATTTAATTGAGAAACTGCTTCTTGGGAATTCGCTACTTAGCCAACTACGATGTGTAAATCCTTTAAAAAAGAAGGATGAAGTAAGTACAGTTTTCATTCAAGAAATAAGCAAGGCTTTGCAACCTGAAGTTGACGTGAATGAACTGCTTGACGAATGGAAGCTTTATCAATCTGACAATAATGTGCCGATTTACGACCCAAGTGACAGAATAGAAATGTTTTGGAATGGTATTTTTCAACTAAAAGCAGCTGATGGTAACTTGAAATACAGAGTCCTTCCTATTGTGATAAAATCTGCTTTAGTTTTAGGGCAAACAAACGCTGATAGTGAAAGAAGTCTCTCTATCAACTCCCGCATCGTTACACAAGAAAGGACGTCTCTCGGCGAAAAGACCATCGTTGGACTTCATGTTGTAAAAGACGCTGTCAGGTTCTTTGATCCCGATTTTTGTAGACCGGAAGCCATTCCTATATCACAGGACTGAAACGGGCAGTACGGTATGCTCATGCAGCATATAAAGAAAACCAAGAACGAGAAAAGGCGGAACATCAACGAAAGAAAGATGAAAATGAAAAATCCGCCGAGTTGCCAGCGAGTGTACAAAGAGAAAAGGAACAGCTGTTACGTAAGAAAATTGCAGTAACGGAAAAAGAAAAGGGTTTACATCAAGAAGAAAATAAGGCTAGAGAAGAATTGAAAGCAGCTGACGAGCTTATGAAAGATGCAACTGCGAAACTGAATAGTGCGGTCGATGGTAAGAAAAGTATTGAAACATTTAGCATGAAAGTAGTTACCATGATGTTTGAAACAGCAAATCAGAAACGGGAAGCAGCAATGAAGCAGTTAGATGAGATAACAAATAAGAAGAGAAAAAATGAAAAGAAAAAGCGCAAACTGCTTGACAAGGCTTTGTCATCTAATAAGATAATGATACTGGAAGATCAGGATGATCAGTGAACGATGTTTAGTTTGAAAACTCGAGTTAACGCATGTCTTATCTATCACTGAAATTGCATTAACGTGCGAACCGGATCAAATAGGGTTGATTGTATCAAACAAATAATCTTGATTCTAATTATGGACAGTTTCCTTCATACATGGCGTCGCGCACTAGCAATGAAAGCGATTGTTTTCTTACATTAATACATGTTCGCAATAAAACGCCTGCTCTCGCTTTTTCAACAATTTCCATTCATGTACATATGATTTATGAGTCCATGTAAACATTTGAAGATTCGATCCACGTGAAAGTATTGTTTTTTGTTTGTTATTCAACTTATCTTGAAAAATTCCTATTATTTCCTATTTTTTTGCGTGATTCCTATTTTTTCCTATTTTTTAGGCGTTCCTATTTTTTCCTATTTTTTGTCTATTCCTATTAACTTGACGCCCTGATATTATGATCGGATGATGCCAATCTTTTTAAGTTGATTTGCTGATCTGCTACGCTTCGACTATGCATTAGGGACACGCATTGGGTATACCTATATTTGCATTTTCTTTGTCAAATAATTCGTATATAATTTATAAATGGATAAATAAATAAATACATAGGCCCTATATATTTCATGGTTGTGGTCCAGTACATATGTCTTTGTAAATAGTGATCAATCGGGCTGATGGCATATCCAGATTTTCATGACAAGATCAAGGTGCGCCGAGAACCATCGCAAGCTCGTGTAGTGTATATTATTGTATATTAAACAGATGGGAATCTTGACTTCTCAATCACGTTTTTCATTATGATGTTTTTTAAGATTTTGATTCATTTTTTCGTGTTTATGCATTTATTTATTCGATTTCTCTTGTTTTGCTGAATGTGTATCTGCTCATTCTTGTAATCCATTTGCACTCACGTATACAGGTGTGCTGATTTTCAGCGTCTCACGCGATTTCAGCGCCGGCCTCCTTCCGCAAAGTAGTTCGTGGAAAGAGTCTTGAGAGAACAATACCGACTTTTGGTAGGCTAATTTTTTCATAAATTAGATAAAAAATAGTTCAAAATATTTTTTGTAACTTGAAAGAAGCCATTCTCATTGGTGAAAGACTATCACAGAGCAAAACGTCACTTTCGCACGTGGACACGTCACTTTTCAGAAATCGTTTTTTCTATCTGAGCAAATGGCAATCAGAACTGAAGATTTCAAGTTCATGCCGTTCCTTACATTCAAGAGAATAAGTTATTTTGTTATGTGAGGTCCGACTTACCCCATTGTAAAATTAACTGACTGATTATCCCGGATAACATTCTTTCAAAGCGTTTTGTAAATGGGCTTGGCCACGCGATAGTTAACATGTCGAGTGAAAGATGAAGTTCGTTATGTTTTTCTCCTTCATACTTCTGAAAAGCTCGGATTCTCTAGTTCCTAGAACATGTCTCATTTTTGTCCTTTTATCTGTGGTTTAATAGTAGTCGAAGTTTGAAGTTCGTCGAAAAAATAAGTTTTTGACGTCGCGTTTGTCATTTGTCGAGCCTTATTTTCAAGCTCTTGATTTTCACAGGCTGTCTAGTCGTCATTTTTTTTCTTTTTTATCATTTTTTAGATCTTGCATCATTTTATTTCATTTTTTTATGAATTCTGTCATTTTTTTCATTTTTTTGAAGTTAAAATACTTTTCCATTTCGGTTTAATTCCGAATGTGCATGATTTCAATGATTCAGCAAAATTTATTTGCATTCAATAGATAACGGGAAAATTCTTGAGAATTGTATTTATATACCAGAGCATAATATGATGTTCAAAATTTTATTTCCATTTTACATTTTCAGTTATAAAAACATGGACAACATCTGTTATATATAAGGTCAGTCAGAACTTTGTTATGTTGACGCTTACTTCAATTCGCCTGGCAGCTATTTCTCAATCGGACTATGTGATTTTTTCAACTGGACAAAAGAAAGAAACTCGTGATGTGACGTTTATGTTATCCATTATGTTTGTTAATCTTATTCGTAATAGTTTCCATTTTCTTAGGAAAAGAAATTTTGGATATGTTTTGTTCTTATTGTTGGTTTGTTTCCATTTCATTATGAACACTTTGCTAAAAAGAGTGTATTCTCCATATGTTGTCAATAATGTTCTCTGGAAATTCGGATTCAAATAATGCAAATGAATTCACCTGCTTTAGTCATAATATTTACAGGTTTTCATACCTACACATAGCATTTTTGATGACACTATTGAAAAGTGTTTTGACTAGTTGTAGTGGTACAATAAACGCTGTTCATCGTATTTGTACTGTTGTAAGGTTTCAAGTCCAGTATAAAACTGAACCCGGGCTCCATGGTCATTCCTCTCCCTAAGTCTGCTCACAATTACGAGTATATTTACTGTTTTAAGATAAGCCAAAGAAAGTACTTTGATTTGTAATTCCCCTCGTCCTTTTCTTAAACAATGACCTATACCTACGACTCAAATGTTGCTTAATATTCAAATATCTTCGAGGCCCAAGCCCGATTTTTACAATAGCATGGCTTGAAACCCTACAAACAGTTAAACTACTTTGACTTTCGAACAGAAATCATCGTTTTTATTTCAACAATGTACATCTCTTGTTTTAAATGGTGTTTTTCCATGGCCTAACGACTTACGGTTCTGCCTTAACGTCCAGGTGGAGAGTATCAATTGTCAGTACCGTCTGAGCCAGATTAGCATGGAGTATTAATCATTCACCTCAATAACTAAAATCTTCGACTGAGATTTGTCGGGTAAACGTTTCATTTATTTGCTCACATTTTATTACGCATTAATTAGAAAAATATGTAGTGGTAAAACCAACAATGCTTGGTCATCTAATGTATTGTTAAATTAGTGTATGACCAATTTTCAAATATTGTAAACCATTTTAAGAAACCGAATTTGCAAAAACCATGATTTTGCAAACCCCACTGTAGAAGTGTTCTTATATGACAATGAAATACAAAAAGACCCTCGTTACGGTCGATTTATCAACATTTAATAGTACTGATGGAAAGAATCGGACCTATATACAACTGTTGGAACCGACCGCCGTCCATGGCCAAGTTTTTAGAACTATTCCCCATGATGGCTCAGTTACATCGGTCGCCGAAAACATGTCCAACTCCAACATTGCTATGTATACAGCAAATAGCTATTGACATGTAGCTAAATCATCATAATGGTATCATACACGTACCTGCAAAATATAATCAATATAGAAATTACAAACTATGAAAGTGGTAGATATTTCATTATGACACAAAATATATAATCATACATACTTGTTATGTCTCATATCGATAAAAATGAGTAATTTTCTTCTTTATCTGTGGATTGTAATGTCCTTT
Organism: Prostheceraeus crozeri; assembly: GCA_907163375.1. Lineage (NCBI taxonomy): Eukaryota > Metazoa > Platyhelminthes > Polycladida > Euryleptidae > Prostheceraeus > Prostheceraeus crozeri. The sequence continues at coordinate 28,426 of CAJQUW010016433.1, read as the reverse complement.
ATGAATTGATGTGATAATGATGAAAAATTATTAAATACATTCTTTTTATTTCAGGTCAGCACACTGACTTTATTGTCAACGTTATCATGGTTGTATGGTCAGAATCGTGGCTCGAGAAGTCGGACTCAAACCAGATAAAAATAAGGCTGTGGGCACAGAAGAAAAATGACGCTTATGCTACATGCAAACTTTGCAATTGCGATTTAAAGTTCTCGACTCAAGGCTTCCAGTGTTTGATTCAGCATTCTCAAAAACCAAAGCATAAAGTCGTCTCAAGTTTGCGCTTTGGGGAATCAGTTGTTCGTCTTTGTCCTGTCAATGAATGTACGAAAAAGTCTACTCGTATGACAGTCATTCTGGATCCAACATTTAAGGAAAAGGTTTCAGCAGCTGAGGCAATGTGGCTATTCAAAGTCGCTGAGGATGATATGAGTTTCAGAGACTGCGACGGTACACCTGAGATATTTAAAAATATGTTTTCAGACAGCGAGATAGCAAAGAGTTTTACAATGAGTAAAGACGAAGCGTCCTACGTGCTGCAAGATGGTTTGGGACCATTGCTATTGAAATGGTTATGTTCAATTGTAAAAACGTCAGAAGGAGGTTTTACATTAATTTTTGACGAAACCACGACGCCTCAGAAGAGGAAACAAATGGATTTGCTAGTTCGATACTGGAATGAAGATGCTAAAGAAGTTACAACATCATACATAGGATCGCTCTTTTTTGTAGGGCGAAAGCCATCGATGTCACACAAATGCTTGTTGAATTAATTGATAACGACGTATACGATCTGCCATGGTCACGCCTGTTCAATATTTCAGTTGATGGTCCAAACATCAACAAGGCAATATACCGGGATTTCGATGAAAGTTTGAAGAAAAGAGGCTACAAAGGTCTCATAGAACTGATAACTTGTACGTTACACGTCGCTTATAACGCTTTTAGAAAGGGCATCGTCTCTCTTGAATTTGGTGAGATGGTTGAACAGTTGCTGTATGACTTGTATGCATGGTTCAAAAACGCACCTTGTAAAATTGAAGATTTTGTTCAACTTTCCGACTCAGTAACTGAACATGATGAAGCACTATTCATTCGCCACATCAATTCTCGTTGGCTAACCCTGTCTACAGCGATCGAAAAATTGCTTCTTCGATGGGATGATTGCAAAAAGTATTTCCTTACTTTTGTTCCAAAGCAATCGGAATATAAATCAAGTCTACCTAAAAATAAACGTTTTGAACGAATCAGAAAATGTCTTACCGATCATGAAAATGTCATCCTTTCATCAATGAAATACTTAGTCGACATCGCGCATTCTTTCGAAAGGTATCTGTCCATATTTCAAGACAGAGGACCACTGGTACACAGACTTTTCCCGGAGATGAGGCATCTTTTAACAACGTTTATGGGACGTCTACTGAAACCGGAGGTCTTTGAAGTGAAGACAGTCGCTGAGCTTCTTAAAATCGACAGCACTCTCACATCCAATCATCTGCATAGGATTGATCTTGGTCAAGCGGAAACTATAATCAGTTCATTTTCCTCAGCAAGGCTTCAAAGAGACTGTCGCGAATCCATAAAAGCATCATACATAGCGATTATTCAATTTTTACAACAAAAGCTACCGCTTGACCCTGCCTTATTGAAAGATTTAGTATATTTAGCGCCAGATACAAGGAAAGCCAGTGGTTCTTTAGATGCAATTGGCAGACTCGCATCAATCATGCCAATCATCAAAGGAAGTCAGGTTCAATGATCAGAGATCAATGGAGGCTTTATCAATCCGAGGCCATCCCTGAGAATTTTTTTAAAGATGAAGCTACTGGAAAACTAATCCGCATCGACCATTACTGGAGTAAGATTATTGAGATGAAATTCGAAAACAGTGATTTAAAGAAGTATGATCTTCTTGGGAAATTGATTAAGACCTGTTTGTCTTTAACGAACGGAAATGCTGATGCCGAACGTTCTCTGTCAGACAACAAAAATTAACTGATCAATCACTGGAAGCATTGAGAAGAGCAAAAGAGTATGCTCGGCGTCATGGTGGTGCTCACAAAATAGCTACGTCTTCTAAGGAAATAACCAAAGCTGTTGAAGAAGCACATCGAAAATTCACCGAAAGAAAGAGACGCGAAAGAGAAGAATTAGAGATCGTCCGTAAGAAGCAAAAAGAAGCTGGAGAATCGGAAAAGAAACGCCAAGAATTAATAGAAAAATCGTTTAAACGTCACGAGAAACTTGACGAGAGGGAAGGAAAATTGAAGAGAGAAGAAGACAAGGTGACTGAAGAATATCAAGTGTCTCTACGGATGCTGGAACAGGCTAAGTCTCAAATGGACAAAGCTATAGATTCGAATGACATCGTTGGGATACGTGTCGCTCAGCAACTGTATGCTGCGGCTAACGATAAAGTGGGAAAAGTGACTAAAATGAGCGAGAAGCAAAAGAAGGAAAGACGAGATCGGGTCAAAGCGGAAATGTGCATTTGAGAAACTGATGAAAAACGTAAAACTGAAAAAATCTTAAGGAGACTGAGTTTTGATAGATTCTGTTAAATAAACTGTTTCATGCATTATCAATACTTTTCACGATTGCTTACTTACGTATGGATGTATATATATAATCAATTGGTAATGCTTAGTACTTAAATGACAAGTGATAGAGTCTTAAAATCTTTGAACCCCATTTTTTGGGTGTATTAATTTTATGCAGTTGAAATTCTGTTATCTGAAATTCCGTTAGAAAATTTGCAATGCTTTTGTTGTCACTCAAAATAATTTTTGAATTAGAAACTTAATTTCATTAGAAAGAAAGCATATTTATGCATGTTAACACTTTGTATATTCAACTATCGAAATTTTGATACTTTGTTAGATGAGGTAACATTTTTATGAAATTCCGTTACCGGTAACGGAATTTCAAATGTTTATCAAGTCATAAAATCACATATAAGCTTCTCTTACACTGACTTCTACCCCGATTACAATGCCCATTTGACATGCCATCTTTCTATGAGTGTTTTCGTTTTCTTATCATAACTTATAATTTCATTCTTGGTTGAGATTGCAAAACAATAGTCATCACCTAGATATATGCCTTCTGAGTCAATACTTTTGTTGATTTAGGTAAGCAAAATTATAAACTTATTTGAGGTAGAAATAAAACAAGCAAATATAAATGACATAACTCTATGATTAAGGATACATTGCTGTCTGTAACTATACATAACATAGGTACACAGCCTACTACTGAATAATGTCTGACGTTCGTCATCGGTGGAAGTATATGATTTGTAGATTGTCAAGATTAAAGTAGTTGTGCAGGGTGAGGTGGGAATCTTCAGGTGTCCCTCACATTTTTCATGAATGTTAATTAATCCCATCAAATTAACCACTGGCTCATTGTTACACTTATCTTGGCAAATATTGATGGTTTTGTAGGCACATATACTCCTTAGTCCAACATTAAATGCACAAAACGGTGAATATCTAGGTAGGATTTATGTTGAAGCCAAGTTCAAATTTTCAGCTGCTGTCTCTCTTTCTACTGTTTACACTACATTCGCTCCGCATCTGCACCCTCTCTGTCACTTAATATAAGGACCAACATCCACTTTCACAGAAACGTCTACTGTGAAGACCACGTTTTTGCATGACTACACTAACACTGCATTCTGTAGTCATTTTGAATGCTATCGAGATTCATGTTAACAAACTTAGTTACGATCGTGATTCATTCATAACGCCGTTTAAATCTCAAATGTTTCAAACATGCACTCCCACATCAAAGTGTTTGCTCCCTTTTTTGTGATATGTCATCATATCCGTAATGAATAACGTTCTAAAATGAACAGAAATGGTTGCATTTCAATCATGAAAAAATGTGACGAGGGGACCCAAAAGAGCTGTGAGTGGGGGGGGGCTGATAGATATGCATTTTACCGATCATTAATTCAGTGTGTGTAAATGTCCATGTATAAGCCTAGGCACATATCACAAGTGTACTCATATACAACAGATTATTTTCTGAATTTGAATGTCTATTTGACTTTTTAATGCATCCATACTTTGATCTGTAGGCCTAATGTGTTACCTATATAAGCCTAGGAAGTTGATTATGCTGACAATTGTGACAATTATGTTGAGTATCATAACATACGTTGCTGTAAGAGGAATGAATTCATTTTGTTCCACCATTGGGCAACATGAAATGAAAAAAATGACATCATCAACATCTTCGTCAACATCTTCGATTGTTTACCAAGAATTCTCGAGTGCTGGGAATCCCTGGAACATTTTAATTGCATTCACCATTATGCGCATTTTCATAATGGAACAGCATGTTATGAGACGTACTATTTACCTGTAAAAGTGATGTTAACTTTTTGAAATTCCGTTACCCAGCAGTTTTATGGATACAGATTGAAGAAAATGAGTTTCTCAAAAATTCTTTTCTGTGTCATTGAATAGCACACCGAAGTGTCGCACATGACATATTTCTAAAGGAAAATAGATCTTCATTGACTGAGTAGTAGTCATGTAAACAGTGAAAACGAAATTCCGTTACCACTTGGCCAGCCCCAAATGCTTTCATTAAAATTTCATTCAATCGCTCGAAGCAACTGCAGCAAATGAGCGCGTAACTACGATATTCGTCCAAAGTACACACAGAGCTAATGCACTCACATGCTATCATGTAACTTAACTCCAAGGCGCACTTATTTTCAGTCGCTCAAACAGCTTTTTTTTGCACGGAGCAGCTGAGACCACTTTCCCTGACCAATGTGATTTTGATGCTTTCAAGAGGCGTGTGAACTTCAATGGGCCTCTGATGGGACAGCTTGATAAGCTTAGACGATTTTTGTTTATCTAGTGATCACTGATTTCATTGAGTAACCACTAGCTTCATTTTTGGCTCTTAGTTGTGCTAGGGGTGAAAATTGAACAAGAAAAATCTACTGCAACTTATAGTCCGGGAGCTAGCGTGAAGTTGTGCAGGGAACGAGGTAGTACATAAAACTTTCACATGGCATAGTACACCTCTAACCTACTACAAAACTTCGCGTCTGCCGGATCAGATCATTTGGTTTTCAGAAATAGAGATGATAACAAAATCCTATGTATTTCCAGTGGTAGAATTGTGACATTTAAGGTGTTGACTCCATTTTTTCGAATTTTTGCTCATAAAAGTTACACAAATTGGTATTTTGTTGAACTGGTTATTGTAGAAATCATCTACAGATCATGATCTTTCAAATGAGTTATCATTCAGTGACAGAGGATGAAGTAAAGTGTACAAACAGACACTTTTCGTTGGTGTAACTGCAAATTTTAACATAGAAATTTCAGGAAAATTGTTGATATACTTTAACGAAAAGTGTCTGTTTGTACACTTTACTTCATCCTCTGTCACTGAATGATCTGTAGATGATTTCTATAGTAACCAGTTCAACAAAATACCAATTTGTGTAACTTTTATGAGCAAAAATTCGAAAAAATGGAGTCAACACCTTAAATGTCACAATTCTACCACTGGAAATACATAGGATTTTGTTATCATCTCTATTTCTGAAAAGCAAATGATCTGATCCGGCAGACGCGAAGTTTTGCAGTAGGTTAGAGGTGTACTATGCTATGTGAAAGTTTTATGTACTACCTCGTTCCCTGCACAACTTCACGCTAGCTCCCGGACTATTAATCCATCCATCTTTAGTTTGTCTGACAGACGTTTTCATTTGAAAAAATTAATTCGCGTGGCGCCATCTTGCGAATATTCTCATTCGGTTTTAAATATACTACGCTATGGAAACTGCTGCTGACCTATGCTTGCTGAGACCATAAATTCTATGAGAAAATTAATTAGAATTTAATTAAATTCCATTAAAATTTGAAAATGAGAAAATGTAATAAAGTGATGGAAATGTGTACGAAGTGAAGTAAAATGAAGACAATGCGTATCAGAAAGAAGGGCACATCCTCGAAAGACTTTCTACAACTGAGTGATTCGTCTGGCAGTCATATTCATCTTTTTAATTTCAGATGGAATCCTTTTTTGAACTGCCTTATACTATTTTGGAATGTCCAAGGTTGCGGATAAAAAGACCGGCATGGTTTGGGAAGCCGTCAGCAATGACCGTGTACGCATTTGTTTTGATGACGTATTTTCTTGTTACTGGCGGTAAGTAAATCATTCATATTCATTAAAACTCCACGCATTCGCTTTTTTATCAGCTGTAAATTTTGAGAATTTCAACAAAGTAGCTTGATTACCCAAAGAGGTTAATTTATCCTTTAGAAGCTTAAATTTTTCGCAAATCTTGTGCCAGCGTCAGGACATTGTCTACATTGTTGAACGACTCAGCGCCTCATGCAGTGCTCGAAACTCAGGACGAGCCTGGAATGTCTGGAATCATTGTTTCTTTTCAAGGCCACGTTGCTAAATTTTGTCAGAAGGAATCCAAGGATGCCTTGAATCGGCCCCCTTATTTTCCTTAGAATCCATGAAATTATTCGTTTTCATGTTGTCAATTTATGGGCGATATTAATGTTAGTGTTATGATAAATAGAACTGGATTGGAAAGAAAATATAAGCATTGATAACAGGATAGTTATCGGCAAAATCAAACGTTGGTCTGCATATTTTGGGTCTCTGTTGGGATCTCTATTTCATACTCGATAATATTTCAAAACGGAGGATGCTGCATAAGCTCAATCGAAACCGTGAGACAACGGTCTATAACAAGTGACATGCACCAAAAACTTAAGACTTTAGCCTGCATATCTTGAAGCAAGTAGGAAGATAATATTTTTGGAAGCATCTTAAGTCAATAAATGAACTGTTCACGCACATATAGGCCTAGGTAACATGATTCAAACCTCCGGCCAAAATTCCCAGAAGTTCCAAACTTTTTTGAGATTATTTTGTAGCCCACGAGGATTTTAATAATCACCTCAAATTTTGTCAAAAATAAGGCCCCTTTCTCATTTTCCTTCCTTTCCAGTAGTGGTCCTATGTGAGACATAAAAGTTGAAGCAACGATTGTCGATTATCTCAATCTTATTGTTTTTCGTCATCATAATAATAATCATACGCGCTGTACATGTACCTATTTCAGGCATGGAGTTGGATTTTGGATAATCTAATCAAAAGTTTTCTGAAGTCTGAATGTTTTCATGTCGGCAGCACTCCAAATCCCTTATGCCGTTTTCATTTGATTGAGTAAGACCAGCAGTTGCGGTCGAAAGGTTGCAAATATAAGATCATGTAATCTACGCAGCAGGAAGAGTCCCCGACAAAAAAACTGGTTGCTCCTAACCTTTCTGAGAATGATGTCTTCAGTGTAATTCATAACAGTATTGGAAGAATCACTGCAGCAAATACTGTCTTTTAGTGTATTATCATGACATCGCATATGAATGTTATCATTAGCCTTTAATGAACAAATTTTTTTCGTGAAAAAATAGTTGCAAAAATAGAGATCGTCACAGACTATTTTCGGTCCACATACATTTCTACCCCGTTGGATTGCTCAATGAGGTGTGGATAATCTAATCCAAATACGTCGAATCGGAATAATTACCGGAATCCTTCAACCTTAATATTCGAAAGACTTAGTTAAGTGCCATTTGACCAGGATATTCGATTGTACAAAGAATAGATTCAATATTTCACTAAATGGTCTGATGATTGGAAAATATCTACATTCAGATTGATGATTTATTTCTTTGTTTATAGGTATTATTTACGATGTCATCGTGGAACCACCAAGCATCGGCTCAACGACAGATGAACGGGGCAATTCCAAGCCAGTAAGTTTGAGCTGAAATTCAGCACAATCGCTACATAATTTACTACCAAGTACGGGAAGTGATAGAAAACACGTCTGCAAAAACTCGTCTCAATGAAGACGAAGATCCCGGAAAGGAGCTTAGTACAAATCTACTCAATTACATAAATGGAGAATCCAATAAGGAATACATGTAGCTTATCATATATCCAAAATGTCGAAATTTGTTACTAATAAAGTGCTTGATCTATACTCTTAATGAAAGTGCAATGCGCAATGCTAGTGGTCAAACAAATGGTAAATAGGGAGCAATCATGTGTCTGCTCCTAGCAAGAGTTCGGCCACGAACCTCCAACCTACACAGCGCGGGACCAGACTGACTTTGTCTAATCGACCTTAGAACGCTAGTTAAGAATATCAAAAGTTAATGACCGATCAATTCAACATATCTTTTTTATAACAGTTATTTATTTCCGACAAATGTTTGTCATTCAGAGAAAATCAATCTGTTGAAATGATTGGGCAATGTTTTGCAACCTTGTTGACAATGATGTATTGTAAACTTTTTACTTAAGCTGTTTTGATAACTTGCTCAAACTATGGACAACAAGCTATCCCAATTATTCCACTATGAAGGATAATGCATTCTTTTATTGAACTGTCGCCTTATGGTCGACTAGAGATGCACTCTGTGTATCAAAGAATCAAACGAGCCTCGAGGCGGCGTTCCTTATCTCGCAAGACCTTCATGTGTAAATTGCTCGTGTCGTGTCAAAACACGGCAGTTCAGCTCGTGCTTTTATTTCGGCTGAAAATTTCGTGTCGTGTTGGAGGTAAATTTCCGACGGCTGCAGATACTTGTCCATACTATTTGGAATATGTAGGATGGCGGCTAACAGGAGCTGATTCTTGATCATTTCAGGAAAGTGTTGTACTCTCCTTATCGTAATGTCAGGAAAAGACAAGTTAGAACTATTAACAATCCCAACCGGAATAATTTGGAATAATCTTCCACGGTCATTCATATGTTCGTTTAGTTAGGGAAGATCAGGTGGAGTAGATGTTAAAATTCTTGTAAAATCGCCGATATTTTTCTGTGATTTTACAAGACATGATTTACAAAAAATATTGAAGTTGAAATATATCACAAAAGAGGGAAATGCTATAGACTAAAAAGCTAAGAATTTCTGGATATTTATGGTAAGAGAGTGAAGAACTTCAAGATTTCTTATTTCTGCAGCTCTTCTCTGATTTGAGTGGTTAAGGGTTGGATGCTGGTTTTGCTGGATATCTCCTTATGTTGATGTAGTGTAGCTTTTTATACTATTTTGCGTATAAAATTGTAAGTTCCATTTGAGATGTTATACCGGTGATATTTGCCGATTCTTAGTTGTTTTTTTAGTCCATAGCGTTTTTCCCTTTTGTGATGCATTTTAATTTCAATATATTTTGTGAATTATCTTCTCTCTCAAATAAAACGTAATATTCGCACATAAATAGTTCTTTAGGAAATAGTATTTTGAGAATTGACTTGAGCACTTACAAACCACAAAATATGATAAGCAATAAAAATCCAATTCCTTTTTGTGAGTTATCCTCCGCAGTGTATAAATATACTTGTGAGCATTGCAGTCAATGCTGCGTCGGTGAAATCCGGCGACATATATCTACTAGGACAAACGAACAGGTGAAATGTCGACCCCATCTGAAATATCGCTTCATGCTCATATCCCAGTAAAGATTTTTTAAAAATTCTCATGCGCACCCTATATACACAGAAATTGCTGAATCATTGTTCATAAAGTCATTTCTTGATTCGCATTGTCTTCTTGTATAACTCATTGTCTTATTGCTAGTTAGGAAGACATGCTTTCTGTACAAAGATATTGGGAGATGTAGCAACTGCTAATCAGTTCTGCATGGCATAGGTTCATGGAGCTATGGGCGCAGTTCTGATGAAAGAGTATCCAAAGTCTGAATATGGAAGCATCGCAGGCATTTTGTCAGTATATGCAGAGTTGGAAAAGTCGGAATTGGAATTAATTCCATTTTTCGTCGGAATTGGAATTGGAATTGACGATATTTAAATCTACTGGAATTGGAATTGACCTTGATAAACCTCAATTCCACTTTTTCGATAGACCTGTGATAAATCTATTTGTACAAAAATTGAAATCACAGTATTCGGCCGTTGTGTTAACTGCACGCAGAGATAAGAGAGAGAGAGAGAGAGATCGACAGAGCTAGTTTTATTCTATTGTTGAATAAAGGATATTTTTGTGACTTCGATGGGCCCACAGCCCCGGACAATGTTATTTCAGCAATTAAGCAAACAATGAGAAGATAATCATTTTTGTTCAATCTGTTATTTAGTTATTTATCATGTAAGATAATTAATCAAAATAAAACAATTGTTGAATTTAGTAATTGATTAGATAGGCACAAAAATTGGAGATTAACTTAATTGTTGTACACACGAAAAACAATTGGTTTGGAAAGAGGAAAATTAACCCTGCATTAAAGGGCAGACTGTCAGTTCAAATCACAATATAGACAGCGTCAACAAATTATTCTAATAATTAATGATTCAATTAAAATGGCAATGGCATGAAATATTATTCAACTTCCAATCACATCAATTGACAATATTAATTTTCAAGACTACAGTTATACAAATACGATACTCAACAATAAAGGAAAAACTTTAAACTTGCAGTTCACTTCTTGATGTTGAATTCACTTCAATTCGATCGGACTCACTTATACCAAAATAATATCATGAATATCAGTGTCACTTATACCGTCAATCTTCAATCGCGCTCGCTGATGTGTTGCCGCATACGCTACTGTGTTGTTGTTCGCTGGTAGGCAGTTGTAGTTGTTACTTCTGTAGTCAAGTTACACAGTGAGAGCCCGGAGTTCTTCTAACAGCTACTGAAGATGTCGTATGTGTTGCTGTTGGTAGTTATTGTTTCAATTTCTCATCGTCTCTAATTTATGCAAATTTTTGACACTTGACGATAAATCCACTTTCTTTTGAAAATTGAAAGAGTTTCCTTTAATGTCTGCTCGTTAGCTTTCGACCCGACCACATTTCGTTCTTATCACGGAATTTTTAATCTCCTTTTTCAACATGGACCATTAATCAGTTTTCATGATATCATTTTTATCGTCGTTTTTTCTTCCATCAACAATCACGTTATTCGCACATTGAATTTCTTTTTTCTGTCAGTTTATTAATAGATTTATTCGCATCTCTCTCTCTCTCATAGAAGTAGATAATAGTACATCAGAATGGAAGTTTGATATCTTGCCTATGTACAATGATGGCACATGGAAAAATCTATGGTTTGTAGATCAGATTCGATCTAAAACATTGATTCATAGTCAAACTACAGTCCGTTTCATAAAAAGTGGATCATCCTAAAATTTGACTAAATAAAACATAATTATGATACAGAAAGCATTTTTCATGTTATTTCATGTCCCTAATATATTTAAATGTCCTTATATAATCTGATAAGCTATGATACAGTAACGGTTCTTAAGAAGCTAATATTTTGTGGCCCTACCCTTATTGTCAATGACATTACCAATTCATCTAGGTATTGATTCGATGATATCGTTGATTTTTGACTGATCTAACTTTCTCCACTCTCTTTTCAACAGTGACGTAAGTTGTGATACGCCATCTGTAGGTAGCAGTGAACGACGAACGTTACGTTTTAGAATACTCCATACATTTTCTGTGGGATTCAGATCAGGAGAACCAGCTGGCCAAGATAATGTCCTAAGCCCTAATTGAGACTTGCATAAGTTGACTCTACTACTCCTGTGACACGTAGCATTATCATCCATAAATAAATGTGTGTGAAGTTCAGAGCGGCCATTGGTCCAAATGCCAGCCCAAATCAGTAGAGTCGCACCACCTTGTACCCGGGGACGATGTAAATGTCTCGGAATTTCCTGATCAGATTTTATCCATAATCTCAATCGACCATCACTATCCTTCAGACGGACTGATGCCTCATCAGACCAGACAACCCGATCCCATTGATTTCGCCAGTGACAATGACTCATTGCCCATCTGAGACGTCTTTTTGTATGCTGATCTGATAATTCGATCTGAGAGGGCCTCTTACAGCTCTTGAAATTCGACTCAATAAGTCTTCTACGAATAGTGGACTTAGAAATAGACGAGACTAGTGCAGCCATCTCAGTTAACGAGAGACTTGGATCAACTTTAACAAATCTCAAAATTAGGCGGTCTCTACGTTTGGATGTTTTGCGTGGACGGCCAGAGCCCTCTTTACGACAGAGTCAAAAATCATCATTATGCCATCGATGCACATGTGTGTGAGGGACATTTAGTCGCTTGCTTGTAGCTCGCAAAGAAAACTCTAGTTCTAGCAAGGCTGACACTTTGCCTTTTGTGAATGCGATCTCGTTATTGTTCATTTGTGCTTTGTATTGTTTTCAACCGGTAAGAGATAGATTTCTAGCTGAAAGCAATCAGGAGTGCTGCCAACACCACCGCAACGAAGTCAGGAAGCTATGGAACATGAAGTCCAGTTAATCACATGTAGCAGTTACATTATTGTTGATAAATAATGGTGCTATACTGGCTCTGATTGACCGATTTTCTTTATTTTTGTTTTGCTTGATAGCTTTTGGCTTGTAGAAAAACATATTACATAACAAAGGAAACAGATGTAATTTTATAAGAGTGAGGTACGATTTTGTGTAACATAGCTAAATGAAGATCAAATTATCTACTACTTTTTTTATCTATAACAGGAAAACAACTCAATATTCATGCTTGAAATTTCCAACCATGATATTAGTAAGCACAACTGACATATCTTCCAAATTTCAGAGAAATTCGTTCAAGTTTGGCGGAGTCAGACAAAGTTGAAGTTAAGGCAATGTTTAAGGGTGATCCATTTTTTATGAAACAATCTGTATTTGCCAAGTTGGTTGTGGAAGTTGTTGGCAGCAAATTAATGCAGGATTTTTATGAAGATAATATTAAGTGAGATGGTGGCATTGTTTCATGTGGCATAGCCTACTATTCCCTGGGTTGGTATATTGTGTCGATTTGCAGCAGTCATTAACAACTATTTTTCAAAATTCGAATTAAAAATTGGTCCACAAAGTCATAATTGAAAGTGGGCGGTGCACTGGTTGTAAGAATATCTCAAGAATTCAATAGAAAAAATTCTAATTATAGGATGATTTCTCCTTCATACGGTTAAGAAACCTAGCGCTTTTGTCGAATAAACACATTGAAAGCTTCTTCGCCGACAATAATTTCTCAGATAAGTGAATAGCTGCTGGAACTTTTCAATTAATCATTAAATGACACATGTGATATAGTGTGATGATATTTTGGAAGCTGATATTCGAAAGCATGTAAAGATTTTGAAAATTGTTCAAATATAGTGAACAGGGGAGCCCTTTCAAGTAAAATGAATACTCTGAGATTTCTTGACCTCTGATTTCAAGCTGGAGCAATGTATGTTTTGTAAATCGACATTGCAAGTTGCATACTCGTATGTGAGTGATAATACTCTTGATAGATTTTAGGAGCGATATTTCAAAATGATGAACGTACAGAACGTTTTAAAGGATTTCTTTCTTTGTCATCCTGTCGCCGCAGTATTTTGTAATTCACTATTGCTTTTGTGTATGATCTTTGGACAAGGGGCAGCAATCCAGATCACAATTTGGCTTGATAAATATAAATACAAATAAGAAAACATGGAAACCAGCTCGCACAATATGCGTTTTGCCCCAACTTAGTTCCCTCGGCGTGTGCCATAATTTTCATGCAATTTCCATTCTAGGACTTTCTATGGTACTGTTGATTTCTATGCTCTCTCTCTCTCTCTCAGCGTTTGATTCTTTGCTGACCGTTAATTTTCTTTTCTCTTTTTCACAAGATATAAGAGGTGATTCAATTAATCTACGCAACTTACAGAGCAATCTGACTGTCGTTAAGACCTAATTCATCTGTGCTGAAGTTGGAACGCAATCAGAATTATTGTTATTTGATCATTTTCATGTAATGAAAGTTATTTCAGTGTTCGATAATGCATGAAATAAATTGATGGTTTTTGATAAGTTAACCAAATGTGAAAGAACATATATAAATCGGAAATAAGATAAATGCCAAGAAATTGATAAATTCATGAGATTTCTGTTGAAATATATGCGTTATGATAAAAACAGCGAGGGAGGATCTTTTGCCTTAACATATTCTTCTACTTTTTTTCTACGAGCTTTCTTATTTCTATTCCTCTATTGCCTGTCCCTTGAATATGAATGCTCATGTATCCATCCAAGAATTCTTTTTACCTGAAGATCTCGAATACGAATGAAGGAAATTGAAATAAGACCAAGAGAGATCCAATTTCTAAAAACGGAAATTCAGACGTCAACAACAGGCATTAAAATACGAAAATGTTGTTCAGATTTCATGCATATATGCCATTAATTCATGAGGTTTTGGCATTATCTCAACACTTTCTATTCACACAATGTGACTAGTCTCTATTACTTGCTATTTCAGCACTATTTATTACTGATCTGCGATGTAAGTTTCAAAAATAGATAATTCAAAATATAATGATTCTAGCATGTAAAAGACATGAAATTTGAAATGTTAAACTGCAATTATCTAAATATCAAAAAAATGCAACATATCGGAGGTCGGATATTGATCGTCAGTAACTGTCAACAACTCATAGTAGCTTAAGCCTGTGACCGTGCATGTATTGATGGACAGTTATTATAAATCTATCTAAAGCAATTTCAAAATTGCACCTTTGAGGGGAATTTTTCAGGTAACTTCTTACTTAAAAACTCAGCGTTTTGCTGTTAACACTATTTTTTTCACAGCGCAGCACATCCATACATCGACAAATCAAACTGCTTTCCTGTCAGACTTCCACACAAACTTGATACTAGCTACACAAATATCTTTACTATCAGCCTTCGATCGATGCTTCTTTTATCATAATAGGCTATGAGGCCTAAAAGTCATAGAAATTGCAAAAAGATGCAACAACATGTACTGCTGCAATTTGTAATGATTTCAATGTACTAACTATTAAGTGTTTCAGATCTTGACTGAGAAACAGATCCTTAGAACTATGTATTCGCAAGACTAGTGATTGAAAAATGTTCGCTTACTCTTATCATTATCAAACGGGAAATTCACAAGAGATATTCTTGTCAGGGTGCCAATGATTGCACCAAAGCAACAGTGAAGGAGCCGGTCCGCTCTCTTCCATGAACTATTAATGTGAAGATTTAGATGATCATTCTGTGTAACTCCATAACAGGAAAGTAGTAGCCTCAGTGACCTTTGTGGTCTCCGTGGCACTGTGGTTAAGTGTTTGGCCTTGCGATCTTCAGGTCCAAAGATCGAGCCCCGAATGTCAATGTAAGTCGGTAGGAAGGGCATCCGGGCTAAAAGATCACAACGCTCCAGTTAAAAGTCTGACTGTGTCAGCACCGTCCAAGCCTCCAGTAAGGGGGAGTACTGACGGTAAATGATCATTTCAGCCTTCGCTTTGAAAAATCACTTCGTCTGTATCCGAAAAACAATGACTACAATTGAAAATGGAAATCAATATATCCATGTCGTTTATATCTTTTTACTCCAAAGTTCGTAATATTTCTGATTACTCTAGCCACTCATAAATCACCTGATCTGATGTCATATTTGATTGATTCTAGAAGATGCATTTGTAAACATTCCATCTTCCTCTTCCAGGTTGCATTCATGCCTTATCGGGTAAACGGTCAATACATCATGGAAGGTCTCGCCTCAGCTTTCCTCTTCACCTTGGGAGGACTCGGTTTTGTTATTCTTGACCAAACCAACAAACCAAGCTTACCGAAGCTGAATCGTATCTTGCTCATTACCTTTGGATTTCTCTGCATCATAGTCAGCTTTTTCATGTGCTTTATTTTCATGAGGATGAAACTGCCGTAAGTAATTCTATACTTTCGCATGATCTATTAAGTAGAACACAGTGAGTGGGCTGACAGCTTGAAATGCAGCATGAACTGAAAACTCCTTTACACAACCAGGGGTTATCTAAAGTTGATGGCTACAAAAAATTTAATTGATTTTTCTGATCGAATAATTGAAATTAATTGATTGATTTGTAATGATTGTTAAGTTGATCTGCTCCTTAACCTAGGGCAACCGACAGTGTTAGATAGTGAGTTGTTAGCGAGTGTAATTAAATCTGTTTAGCCGCAAACCGCATTTTACCAAGGAGAGATAGCACACATCTTCAACATGAATGATCCTGTAATCGGCATTATTATTCACTAGAATTGAGAGAGGGGGGATTTTGATTTGAGGGCATGGGCATGTTCAAATTCATTCATTTCATGTCTTTTTTGTCATTCATGATGTCTTAATGTTTCGAAAGAAGAAGCGAATCAAGTGAATAATTTATCATCTGATTCCGCAGCTTAATGTCGATTATGTAACTAATCTTCGAAGAGAACTGGTGAATTGAGGTTGATGAAGTCACAAACTCATCATCACTTGCCTTGCAGTTCTTTGTCATAAAATTTTTAACGCGGTATCATCTGTTCTTTATTTTGAATCGGTGAACTGACATCTGCAAAGGTGGCTCATAGCTTTCTTCATATAGCTGTTCATTTAGATTAATTGGGCACAACTTAGCTCTGAAGCCGCATTTAATGTGATTGTGAAAAATACATCTGACGAAGCGACAATATCCTGCTCATTGACTGCGGTTGGTTTTTACGAATTGTAGCTAAGTTGGTAAATCTGCTTGTCTAGAGATGCAGGATGGTTGTCGTTAATTTGAAGTTTCCCAGATTGATGTCTTAACACAGCAACATTTATCCATTTCAGTCTTAAATATCATAATCTAATTGTCATGGAAGAATGTTATAGATGCTTCTGAGAATGCGCCTTTACTGTGCATTGCAAATACAACATCAGAAGAAACATTAAAGAAATGTCAAGTTGCATTTATAAAACAAAATAAATCTTTTCAATTTGATTCAACCACATCAATTCACAGAAGACTCTTGCGAATGACTAATTTTTTTGGTAGCCGAAGTAGATTGAATAGACTTACATGTATTTCATTTTGTAAATGATTTTACAAATAAAGCTAGGCTTTTCCATCAATCTTTTGATATTTATTACTGGTACTCTGAACTTCGCATATTCTGAAAAATTGAAAATCGAATGTTATGGAATTATTCTCATTGATTGTTTTTTCTTTGCAGGGGATACATGCGGTAATGGAGAAGTGATTCAGTTTTGTACTGTCGACTTCAAATTGTTTCTTTTCTATTCCATATGCCAAAGTACTTAAGTATCTCACTGCATGTAGTAGAATATTCGTAATGGAAGGCAGCCTGTCTGTATGTGCTTTTGTTGACAGTGTGAATAAAATATTACATATCGGAAAATTGTGTTCTCAGTTGGAAGCGTCAAATTGTTTGCGATAGATTATTGTTCGGCGCGGTCAATGTGAAAAGTAACAAATATTATGCTAAAGCAGCAAGTCTAACCATAATTTACTGCATGGAGCCTGCTTTATGTGCGATGTCACTGACATTGTAATGCAATTTTGTGTCGATACAGACCAATGACATTTTCAATACATTCAGAAGTTAAGAGCTGTCATAGATATTTTCGTGTGCATCAGAGATGTCTCCAGCTCCCAAATATCACACGAGTTTACAGTCTTCTCATATTCCACAGACCAAGTATGCCACGTGTGAGCAGAATGCGGGTTGTACTGTATAGAATCGTTGCACATAATGCATGATTCCTTAGTGCGATTGCAGTGTCGGTCATTCAAGCGCGGCCTCAAATTTACGCTATTTGATGTTCCGCATTTTCTCGAAAAGAGCCCACATGAATAATCGGAATTAATATATGATGCAACAATTGTAATTAGGCCTAATTGCAGTAAAATCCCACGGGCTCAGCGGTACGTGCTAATAATGACATTCGAATAAACATAAGACTATTAATGAAATGATGTCATTTGTCGATAAGTTGCTCGATTCGAAGCAAACACAAACTGGTGACATTCCAGTAACATGGCGTTTTCCCGCGCCCCGCTGAGGTGTTTTTCCGAACGCGCCCCACATGCCGGTAGCGGGCCAAACTATTGCACCAATTTTGCCAAACCATGCCCCACATCAATCGAATAGGCATTGAAAGGGGATTCAGAAAAACAGCATCAGTTTCATTTAAGGTCAAAAACTGTCCATTTTCAACAAATTTCCATTAGGGGATCACTATTTGAAATGGAAAATGGCAACAAAAGCACACACTACTCGAAAGATCTGGTTATAACCTTCTAACGGTAATGAAACAAAATCACATTAGCGGTAAATGGGGTCAGCGTATGACCCCACTGGTTCTAATATCAATTATCCCCCAGTTATAAGCAAAATTGCGTCTTCTGTAGGCTGCAGTTGTAATAAGCGTTTACCAGTGTATAACATGCAAATAGGCTTATTTTATGCATGCTACGTACTGCATGTGCAATGTGCAAAGAGGTCATAATGGTAAATGGGTTCATAAGCTGACCCCACGGATCCACAGTGTAATAACAATTATCTCCACAGTTATAATAAACATCAATAATAAACATAATTTCGTCTCAAGTAGCCGGTTGTAGTAGCAAACGTTGTGTTTTGGCACTAGGTTAAGTACAGCTGAGCGTATTTTGTGGATGTATGTACGCGTGCAATCTGCAATGTAAAGTCATGTACTGTTCCTGGCACTGGTTGCTGCTCCGTTTTCCTTTCAGAACTAGAAAACATTTTGAATTGTTTACATCATTACATCCCACATATTGTCTGTAGTCAAAACAAAGTAAATTGTATCTAAAACTTAATTAAAATACGTTGTCTATAAAAAATACTATGCATGTAATTGCAAACCCCATGTGCAGTCAAGGACATGAGTCACAGAAAATGTGATCCTTGCAGATAAAAGTAGTACAAACACTGCACCTTATTGTACTGTCCAAATTCCTTTGGGCATGATTTGCAACGTCCACGCTTTGGGGAAGAATCCCCAGTTGCATTCAGTTTTAATCTGGGCTGAAGAGGACCTTGGACTTCGTCTGGACAGCGTCTTCCGACGAAATCTTCAATCATGAGAGCCGAGATCAAATAGAAACATCCGCCAACGATGACTCTTGTCTTTGTTGTACTCAACCAAGGAGATGTAAACAATAAATGAATTTACTGCAGCAGTGTCGATGATAAAAGAAAATACCACCGGGCCATCGACGAGTCCTTCTCTTGCAGCTATATGTGCTGATGAGTTTGTCCAAGGTGTCGACCCACCCTTGAAGCAATCGTCTTCAAGGTCACTTGTCAGATAATCGTATGTTACTTCGCTCTCTCTTGTCTCTGTACTTCGAAATCACGCGACCACCGATGCATCGAGGTCACGTGATGGGTGCAGAAGCGGATTGCTTGAGTCATAGCAGCATGCAGTAACAAATATAATTGATGATTCGGTATGATGATTTCGTAATATAGACTGTTGTAAATTAGCTGTAGACTAACCCCTATCAAGAAAATGTGTAGGTAGCCTATATATGCATAGGCCTACACTCTGGAGATAGGAACAATCTAAACTATGTAATGCATGCAGTATAGTCTGTAAAACCTAGCTCACTTGAAACAAACTATATAAGAAAATTGTTTCAAGAAACAACAATCTTTTGCATACTCTAGGTCTAAGTGTAGACTAGGCTTGACTAGGCTTACAGTTGAACTGAGACAATTGACCCAACAAAATGTTCAAATTATTGGTTCAATATGTCAAGTCAATGCCGGTGTTACGAGATTCAGTTTCCCTAGGTTTTAGTTTCCGATCGGAAAATAAAACCATGGTTTTAGCTTCCTGGTAGGAAAATGATATCAGGTTTTATTTTCCTATTAGGAAACTAGAAGCCGCAACACCAGGGGAAAACCAGTGGGAAACTAAAACACACTTAAAAATGTTGGGTTTAATTTTCCTATCGGAATATTAAACCATGGTTTTAGTTTCCGGTAGGAAACTGAGACAGAGGGAGAGAGAGAACTATAACACCGGCAGTATCAAAATAGTCGCTTCTCACTGACGTGATTGTTATTGTTATTGTTATAGTCTGACGCGATTGCTGTTGTTATAGTCTGACATGATCATTATTGTTATGCTCTGCGGCTCTGCGCTATTGGTTAATTGAGTAACCATTCATCTTTGTCTGATCGCTTCAACATGGTGCTCGTTGACGATAACTATTCGCTTGTCTGATTGTGTTTCATTCGTACGGTCTAATTCATGCAATGTGAATGTCTTGTTCAATAAAGCCTTATAACCAGAGCTGGAAAAATTCCACTGAAATTTTTTAATTCCAATTCCAGAGCAGAAATTCCAATTCCAGTCGAAACAGTTCAATTCAATTCCAATTCCTAATGAGATTCAATTCCGATAATTGCATGGCGCGTATATGTTAATGTATCTAAAGTTTCCTCGCTTCAATCTAACCCATGTGCCCGTATCCTATCCTCGTTATTCCTGTGTGCCGTTCCTTGCGTCGTTCCTATGTGCGTTCTCATGTTCATAGTTCATATTTCTTGTGTACATGTACATGTATATATGTAGCCGGTCAGCCTACGCCATTTTCGTTTCGTAAACGAAATATTCAACATCTTGTGAAAAAGAGAAAAGAAAATTGACGGTCAGCAAAGAATCAAACGCGGAGAGAGAGAGCATAGAAATTAACAGTGCCATAGAAAGTCCTAGAATGGAAATTGCACGAAAATTATGGCACACGCCGGGGGAACTAAGTTGGGGCAAAACGCAAATTGTGCGAGCTGGTTTCCATGTTTTCTTATTTGTATTTATATTTATCAAGCCAAATTGTGATCTGGATTGCTGCCCCTTGTCCAAAGATCATACACAAAAGCAATAGTGAATTACAAAATACTGCGGCGACAGGATGACAAGGAAAGAAATCCTTTAAAACGTTCTGTACGTTCATCATTTTGAAATATCGCTCCTAAAATCTATCAAGAGTATTATCAGTCACATATGCAACTTGCAATGTCGATTTACAAAACATACATTGCTCCAGCTTGAAATCAGAGGTCAAGAAATCTCAGAGTATTCATTTTACTTGAAAGGGCTCCCCTGTTCACTATATTTGAACAATTTTCAAAATCTTTTAATGCTTTCGAATATCAGCTTCCAAAATATCATCACACTATATCACATGTGTCCATTTAATGATTAATTGAAAAGTTCCAAGCAGCCTATTCACTTATCTGAGAAATTTATTGTCTGGCGAAGAAGCCTTTTTTTTCCAATGTGTTTATTATTCGACAAAAGCGCTAGGTTTCTTAACGTATGAAAGTAGAAAATCATCCTATAATTAGAATTTTTTCTATTGAATTCTTGAAGATATTTTACAACCAGTGCACCGCCCACTTTCAATTTATGACTTTGTAGGACCAAATTTTTTAATTTCGAATTTTTGGAAAAATAGTTGTTAATGACTGCTAGCAAAATCGACACAATATTACGCAACCCAGGAATAGTAGGCTATGCCACATGAAAACAATGCCTACCATCTCACTTAATATTATCTTCATTAAAAATTCCTGCATTAATTTGCTGCCAACAACTTCCACAACCAACTTGGCAAATATGTTTGACGTATGAATCAATGTTTTTAGATCGGAATCGTGATTCTACAAACCATAGAATTTTTTCCATGTGCCATCATTGTACATAGGCAAGATATCAAAACTTCCATTCTGGGTGTTACTATTATCTACATCTATGAGAGGAGAGAGAGATGCTAATAATTCTATTAATAAACTGACATAATAAATAAATTCAATGTGCGAATAACGTTATTGTTGATGTAAGAAAAACGACACTCCACGATAAACAATGATATCCATGAAAAACTTGTGATTAATGGTCCATGTTGAAAATAAGAGTATTAAAAAATTCCGTGATAAGAACCGAAATGTGGTCGGGTCGCAAGCTAACGAGCCAGACATTAAAGGAAACTCATTCAATTTTCAAAAGAAAGTGGATTTAATCGTCAAGTTTCAAATTATTATGCAATAAATTAGAGGACGATGAGAAATTGAAACAATAAACTACCAACAGCAACACATACGACATCTTCAGTAGCTGTTAGGAAGAACTCGGCGCTTCTCACTGTGATAACCTTGACTAACAGACAGGAAACAACTACAACTGCCTACCAGCGAACAACAACACAGTAGCGTATGCGGCAACACATCAGCGAGCGCGATTGAAGATTGACGGTATAAGTGACACTGATATTCATGATATTATTTTGGTATAAGTGAGTCCGATCGAATTGAAGTGAATTCAACATCAAGAAGTGAACTGCAAGTTTAAAGTTTTCCTTTATCGTTGAGTATCGTATTTGTATAACTGTAGTCTTGAAAATTAATATTGTCAATTGATGTGATTGGAAGTTGAATAATATTTCATGCCATTGCCATTTTAATTGAATCATTAATTATTAGAATAATTTGTTGACACTGTCTATATTGTGATTTGAACTGACAGTCTGCCCTTTAATGCAGGGTTAATTTTCCTCTTTCCAAACCAATTGTTTTTCGTGTGTACAACAATTAAGTTAATCTCCAATTTTTGTGCCTATCTAATCAATTACTAAATTCAACAATTGTTTTATTTTGATTAATTATCTTACATGATAAATAACTAAATAACAGATTGAACAAAAATGATTATCTTCTCATTGTTTGCTTAATTGCTGAATTAACATTGTCCGGGGGCTGTAGGCCCATCAAAGTCACAAAAATATCCTTTATTCAACAATAGAATAAACTAGCTCTGTCGATCTATCTCTCTCTCTTATCTCTGCGTGCAGTTAACACAACGGCCGAATACTGTGATTTTCAATTTTTTGTACAAATAGATTTATCACAGGTCTATCGAAAAAGTTGAATTGAGGTTTATCAAGGTCAATTCCAATTCCAGTAGATTTAAATATCGTCAATTCCAATTCCGACGAAAAATGGAATTAATTCCGGGTCGGAATTAATTCCAATTCCGACTTTTCCAACTCTGCTTATAACAGGTAACCTGACTTTTACTCCAACAATTTATTGAACAAGACAGACGTCTTCAACATGGATAAATTCTTACGTCCTCGTACACTGGAAATTAATCCTGAGTCTCCGAACGCCGATGATGAGTGGGAGATGTGGTTGAGCAATTTCAACGAATTCTTCAAATCAATCGATGCCGCCTTATCCTGATAAATTGGTTTCTGCTGAAAGCTCATGTGTCTTGCCTATCTACAAACTCATCAAACACACATCGACTTTTTCTGACGCGCTAGCCATTCTCAACGTTCGATTTATTAAACCAAAAAGTGAAGTTTTTGCCCGATATCGTCTTGCTACATGTCGGCAACAACCAGGAGAAAATCTTGAACAATTTTTGGATAATTTGAAGGGATCTCGCTTGACTGCAATTTCTCGACCTCGTCTGCTGAAATCATATGTGAACAAGCCATACGTGATGCGTTTATTGCTGGTATGTCTTCTAATTCTATTCGTCAGCGCTTGCTGGAAATTTGACATTGAATCTAGCTGATGCAGTCTCACAAGCTCGTGCTCTTGAAATGGCACAACTTCACAGTGAAGCTTATCAATATCCATCGTCGTCTCGAGTAACTTCGGCTGCTGCTCTGACAGATATTTTTCCAACGCAAGCTTCAGTGCATGGCAAGAATGATTAACATGTAGACTCTAACTCCAACAGTCGTAATGATAGAACTGCTACAACTGCATCTGTTCTGCGTCGTTGTTATTTCTGTGGCGGCTCTTTACATCCTCGCAATATCTGTAAAGCCCGCAATGCCATATGTGGTAAGTGTGGGAAAAACCGGTCATTTTGCTAAAGTCTGTCGATCCACCGCTTTATCACGGAATATGGAATCAACTTCTGTGTCTTTGCTCGCTACATTGAATTCATCCCCTTTAAGCGGGGTCACCTGTGCAGTTACTATAGGATATGTGAATGGGAAAAGTATGGAAATTTTGATTGACACAGGCAGTTCATGTAGTTATGTCAGCACTGATATTGCGAAAACCTGTGGTTTGAAAATAACTCCAGTGACGGGATGTGTTTCAATGGCCTCAACTATCTATAAATCAACGACCAGTGGGTGGTGCTCTATTTCGCTTGAACTCGAAGGGAGACTTTACCCTGACGTGCTACTCTCTGTGATGGAGAATCTCTGTGCGCCTGTACTGTTAGGCCCACGACTTCCTTGGTCAACACGAATCAAGTGTCTGTGAAATTCGGTGGTAAACTTCCGCCTATTGAACTTTGCGGCCTTATCGCTGCTCGTATAGAGGCTCCTGCTTTGTTTAATGACTTTTCAGAGGACTGTCGTCCTATTCAAAACAAATCTCGACGACATAGTCCCAAAGATGAGAATTAGATCAAACAAGAAATTGACCAATTGATCGAGAAAGGTGTTATAGTGCCTAGTTGCAGCCCCTGGAGAGCTCAAGTTCTAATCATTCCTCAAGGGGAAAAACGTCGTCTTGTCGTCGACTATTCAATGACAATAAACCGCTTCACAAACTTGAACGCTTACCCTTTGCCAGGAATTAACGAGATGATAGAGAAAATATCAAGATATGAGATCTTTAGTTCTATTGACCTGAAGTCTGCTTACCATCAAATTCCCTTGCGTTTGGAAGAACGAAAATATACCGCTTTCGAAGCTTCAGGTCGTCTGTTTGAATTCACTAGAATTCCATTCGGGGTAACCAACGGTGTTGCCTGCTTCCAGAAGATAATAAATGACATCATTGACATTGAAAAATTACAAGACACATTTGCTTATGTTGATGACATCACTGTGTGTGGAAATACCACGGAGGACCACTATCGAAATCTTGTCAGGTTTCAAGAAGCTGCTGAGAAATATGGGCTCACTATCAACACTGAGAAAAGCAGATATTGCACAAACCGTATTGCTATCCTTGGACACGTCATTGAGAACAAAAGTATACGACCAGATCCTGGGAGAATGAGATCATTACTGGAAATGCCCCTTCCTACTGATGCTAAATCCCTGAGACGAGCATTAGGGTTATTGTCGCACTACTCAAAATGGATTCCTGCTTTCTCCGACAAGGCTCGGCCTCTTATCAACAGTGACGAGTTTCCTTTAAAAGAAAGGGCAGTAGAAAGTTTCAATCAGCTAATCCGTGAGATATCACATGCCGCTCTTTATGCAATACAAGATAATGTGCCGTTTGTGGTGGAAACAGACGCTTCCATCGAAGCGATTACAGCCTCGCTTTCTCAAGATGGACGACCTGTGGGCCTTCTTCACGCGGTCACTTAACTCTGCAGAAAAAATGCATTCTTCTATAGAAAAGGAAGCCTGTGCGATCATTGAATCTATTCGGATAGTGGCGGCATTTTTTAATTGGCCGTTCTTTCAAAGTCATAACTGATCAACAAGCCGTCAGTTTCATGTTCGATGGTCAAAACAGGGGAAAAGTGAAAAATGATAAGATTCAGCGCTGGAGATTGGAACTGGCATCTTTCAACTTCGACATTGTTTTTCGACCAGGGAAGAAAAATCTTGTGGCCGATGCCTTGACAAGAGCGGGTTCAAGTGATAAACTCAGTGCTTCAGCTCATTCTGGTGTTAATCTTGGAGATCTCCATGCGAGTCTATGTCACCCGGGTGTCACCCGCCTTTGGCATGCTGTTAGGGCTCGTAATTTGCCTTTCTCGCTAGACGACGTCCGCTCCGTTATTCAAAGTTGTTCCACTTGTGCTGAACTTAAGCCCCAATTTGTAAAATACAGTGGGCAGCTGGTGAAATCTACTCGACCGTTCGAAAAACTGTATATTGATTTCAAAGGTCCACTACCGTCTTACACTAGACATAAGTACCTCTTAATCGTGGTGGATGAATATAGCCGTTTCCCCTTTGCGTTTCCAACGACAGATACATCTGCTGAGACTACGATTCAATGCCTCCTGTCACTCTTCTCTTTATTCGGTGTGCCAGAATTTATTCACTCTGATAATATTCCAGCGTTCGTCTCCTCAAATTACCGGAATTTCTTACTACAGCACAGTATTTCAACTAGTCATTCATCCGTTTACAATCCTCGTGGAAATGGACAGGCAGAGAGATATGTTGGAACTATTTGGAAAGCAGTGCGCCTCAGTTTACATTCAAAGAATCTATCCATCGAAAAATGGGAATCTGTCCTACAGATTGCTTTACACAGCATCCGATCGCTGCTGTGCACCTCTACCAACTGCACTCCACATGAACGGTTTCTCTCATTTCCTCGAAAAGCAATGTACGGAACTACATTACCTATATGGCTATTAAATGCTGACTCGGCCTTTCTACGTTCTCTGTAAGACAATCGAATATGACAATGAAGTGAGAATGTGAAGCTACTCCACATCAATCCTCAATATGCTAGAGTACAACATGATAACGGGATAAGAGTCTACCGTCTCTTTGCGTCGATTAGCACCGTCAAACGAACTTACTACAAATGATTTGCCCAGTTTAATCCGAAAGATAGTAGAAATGAAACCCATTGAAATAACCCGACCAACAACGAACAAAATAGGCCTACGCCGTCGCAGGGTGTCGTTCAGACCGAGGACGATGCGAATACCGAAGACGCTCCGAATTTACGTCGTTCATCCCGAGTTCGTAAGCCGCCTAATCGATATGATCCTTCTAAAAATTATTTCAAATTATCAGTATGATCCATACAATAATTATTTCAAACTCTTCAAGGAGGGGAGAATCACGTCATTGTTATTGTTATAGTCTGACGCGATTGCTGTTGTCATAGTCTGACATGATCGTTATTGTTATGCTCTGCGGCTCTGCGCTATTGGTTAATTAAGTAACCATGATCGCTTCAACATGGTGCTCGTTGACGATAACTATTCGCTTGTCTGATTGTGTTTCATTCGTACGGTCTAATTCATGCTATGTGAATGTTTTGTTCAATAAAGCCTTATAACAGGTAGACCTGACTTTTACTCCAACACTCACCTTCTTTCGTAAATTACAATGTTGGACGGGGGTCAGCATATGGACCCCACATTGCCATTAGTGTATATTTTTTAATTTTGAGGCCGATGAGCGATTGTAGATAAGGACAGCGATAATCCAAATAGCA
Organism: Prostheceraeus crozeri; assembly: GCA_907163375.1. Taxonomy (NCBI): domain Eukaryota; kingdom Metazoa; phylum Platyhelminthes; order Polycladida; family Euryleptidae; genus Prostheceraeus; species Prostheceraeus crozeri. The sequence goes on along the minus strand of CAJQUW010016433.1, from coordinate 1,347 downwards.
CTTATTTTGAGCTCAAAATATTCTGAGAATTATTGTCACAAGCAGTTAGCCAATATTCAGTCATGTTACTTAATTAAACATGATCATGAAAAATGATGTGGGGTTATACGCTGACCCCAATTACCGTTAGAAGGTGAAGGTGGTTATACAACGATGATTATTAATCGTGCTGAGATTACATTATTATTGAGGTCAAATAATTTAAACTTTTAGTTCAGCTCAGTCACTAAATTCGCACACTTTAGTATTTAGTTTCTGCAGGTGAAGAGAACAATCGGTGACTTTTATCACATTGAGGCTAGAAAGCAGTATGATTCTGAAAATTTTCAATAAGCGGTGATCATGTACATGCAGAACTAAAAAGTAGAAAAATAATTAATAAAAAATCATGAGCTTTTTTGAATTTCAAACATGCATATGCGAAAAGCAGATAATTTCAAATTCAAAGATTTTGCATTTGTGAATATCTCTATATTAATAGGAAGAATCCTACACTGTAAACTGTAGGGCACTAATTTTGGCACGAAGCCGAAATTTCGTGCCAGCCAGTGCTTTAGTGCCTTTCTAGTGCCTCGAGGCACCAGCAGGCGTCACTTAGGCACTCATAGGCACCAAACTAGATATTTTGTCTATCCAATGAAATTGAAGGAAAGATCAATGGGCACGAACTCGGCACTATGAACTTCGTGCCTACTCGTGCCTTGTGTTGGCTAGAATTGATGCCTAAGTTTCGTGCCTAATTCAAGCGAAATTTCGTGCCCTAGAGTTTACACTCAACTTATTTTATCAAGAATTGATGTCGCAACAACTATTCCAACAAAGTTTAAGCTCTCAACTCCAAAAGTATAATTGTGCCAAATTTATTTTTCTGTCAAAAGTTGGATATATGATACGTAGAAAATAACCTTAAATCTAGTGGACAAATATACTTCATTAAAAAGATATGCAGAAAATTCGCCATGGGAGCGAAAATAGCGCCCCTCCCCCCAATGGGGCGAGGGTTAATTATAGTTACAAGAATCTGATGCAGTGAAAAGTAGGGCCCAAAAAAAAGCAAAATTATTTTTAAGCATTCTCCATTTGCGCTCAGCAAATTCTAGGAGAAAGTGGCTTTTGCATAATTCAGGAGTAGGCCGTTATACGCGTTGACTTTGACTCTCGTTTTGGAGAAATTGTAGGACAGGGCGCGGGATTTCATTGGGACGGAAGTTCTTGCATACCGATAGACTTAGGGCGGCGAGGAACTGCTATATAAAATGCATTCACTATCTTTTATCTTTACTGTGACTATGTGTGACAATTTGGAAACGTTTTTGAATTTATAAGTTTCTTAGATTTATTAATTAT